>QNTS01001847.1:0-16115 GCA_003317085.1 Hucho hucho
GACCAAATACTTATTTTCCACCATAATTTGCAAATAAATTCATTAAAAATCCTACAATGTGATTTTCTGGATTTTTTTTCTTCATTTTGTCTGTCATAGTTGAAGTGTACCTATGATGAAAATTACAGGCCTCTCTCATCTTTTTAAGTGAGAGAACTTGCACAATTGGTGGCTGACTAAATACTTTTTTTCCCCACTGTATAGTACATGCATCTTTTCTTACCACAGAGTAGAATTTGTAGTACATAGACAAACCCTCCCACCCTCCTTCTCTCTCTCCTCCCTCCTCCTCCTCCTTTCACTCCATCCTCCATTTCATTTTCATGAACACCTCATCCACCTTTCCACCTCTCCTCCATCTCACAGACTGCTCCTCTCTTCCTCTGATGGCAGCTAACCTAGTTAGCACCTCCTAACAGCCTGGATGATGTTATTACAAATGTATTATGTCAGGTGTGGCGTGGGTAGCAGGGTGGGTTTGGGTGTGTGTGCATATGCTATAGCAGAATGTGCAGCCGTGTGGCTGTGTATTAAAATATGTGTTTTACAGCTCAAGTTGAAAGATAAAGAACATCTTAGACTTCCCGTAATGTGTGCATATGTGTGTACATATGTGCGTGCGTTCTTTCGTGTGTGTGTAGCCCTCTAGGTGAAGTGTTTAGTAATGTGGGGCGACACGGTGGCATCTGACCTTTTAACTAGGACGCTAACAGGCCTATGGGAACACTCACACACTACATCGCTAAGCGCTTCAGCCCCAGAGGGGTGCCTTAGCATATGTGTTACAAAGCCAACCACTTTCACACACTGTCTGGGGCGTAACACAAGCTGCTGGCTAAGATACACACTACTTGGCCAAAAATATGTGGACACGCCTTCAAATTAGTAGATTTGGCTATTTCAGCCACACCCGTTGCTGACAGGTGTATAAAATCGAGCACACAGCCATGCAATCTCCATATGAAAACATGACCAGTAGAATGGCCTTACTGAAGAGCTCAGTAACTTTCAGCGTGGCACCGTCATAGGATGCCACCTACCAACAAGACAGTTCATAAAATTCTAGAGCTGTCCCGATCAACTGGAAGTGCTGTTATTGTGAAGTGGAAACATCTTGGAGCAACAACGGCTCAGCCGTGAAGTGGTAGGCCACACAAGCACACAGAATGGGTTGGCCAAGTGCTGAAGTGCATAGAGCATAAAAATTGCTTGTCCTCGGTTGCAACACTCACTACCAAGTTCCAAACTGCCTCTGGGAGCAACGTTAGCACAATAACTGTTTGTCGGACGCTTCATGAAATGGGTTTCTATGGCCGAGCAGCTGCACACAAGCCTAAGATCACCATGCGCATTGCCAAGCGTTGGCTGGAGTGGTGTAAAGGTCACCGCCATTGGACTCTTGAGCAGTGGAAACGTGTTCTCTCGTTCACAAAGCGTGGAATAACTTGACTGGCCTACACAGAAACCTGACCTCAACGCCATTGAACACTTTTGGGATGAATTGGAACGTTGACTACGAACCAGGCTAATCGCTCAACATCAGTGCCCGACCTCACTAATGCTCTTTTGGCTGATTGGAAGCAAGTCCCCGCAGCAATGTTCCAACATCTAGTGGAAAGCCTTCCCAGAAGAGTGAAGGCTGTTATAGCAGCAAAGTGGGGAACAACTCCATATTAATGCACATGACTTTGGAATGAGATGTTTGACGGAGCATACTTTTGGTAATGTAGTGTACGTCGAGCACATACACACATCACATCACTTAGATTAGATTACATTAATATAACATTCATTATATAAGATTATATGCGTCGCCATGGATATTTACTCTGGATGGATACAGTGTTAGATTGGATATGGTCCTGAGTCCCACCTATGTTTTATTTAAAAAAAAAATATTTCACCTTTATTTAACCAGGTAAGCTAGTTGAGAACAAGTTCTCATTTACTACTGGCTAAGATGAAGCAAAGCAGTCCGACACAAACAACAACACAAAGTTACACATGGAATAAACAAGCGTACAGTCAATAACACAATAGAAAAAAAGAAAGTCTATATACAGTGTGTGCAAATGGCATGAGTAGGTAAGGAAATAAATAGGCCATAGTAGCGAGGTAATTACAATTTAGCAAATTAACACTGGAGTGATAGATGTGCAGATGATGATGTGCAAGTAGAAGTACTGGTGTGCAAAAGAGCAGAAAAGTAAATAAAAACAATATGGGGATGAGGTAGGTAGATTGGATGGGCTATGTACAGCAGCAGCGATCGGTTAGCTGCTCAGATAGCTGATGTTAAAAGTTATTGAGGCAAATATAAGTCTCCAGCTTCAGCGATTTTTGCAATTCGTTCCAGTCATTGGCAGCAGAGAACTGGAAGGAAAGGTGGCCAAAGTAGGTGTTGGCTTTGGGGGTGACCAGTGAGATATACCTGCTAGAGCATGTGCTACGGGTGGGTGTTGTTATCGTGACCAGTGAGCTGAGATAAGCGGAACTTTACCTAGCATAGACTTATAGATGATCTGGAGCCAGTGGGTCTGGCGACGAATATGTAGTGAGGTCCAGCCGACGAGAGCATACAGGTCACAGTGGTGGGTGGTATATGGGGCTTTGTTGACAAAACGGGTGTCACTGTGATAGTTTGCTGAGTAGAATGTTGGAGGCTATTTTGTAAATGACATCGCTGAAGTCGAGGATCGCTAGGATAGTCAGTTTTACGAGGGTATGTTTGGCGGCGTGAGTGAAGGAGGCTTTGTTGCGAAATAGGAAGCTGATTCTAGATTTAATTTTGGATTGGAGATGTTTAATATGAGTCTGGAAGGAGAGTTTACAGTCTAGCCAGACACCTAGGTATTTGTAGTTGTCCACATATTCTAAGTCAGAACCGTCCAGAGTAGTGATGCTAGTCGGGCGGGCAGGCGGGCGGGCGTGGCAGCGAACGGTTGAAAAGCAAGCATTTAGTTTTACTAGCATTTAAGAGCAGTTGGAGGCCACGGAAGGAGTGTTGTATGAGTCGCCCCGAGAATTGAACCCTGTGAGACTGCCAGAGGTCCGGACAACAGGCCCTCCGATTTGACACACTGAACTCTGTCTGAGAAGTTGTTGGTGAACCAGGCGAGGCAGTCATTTGAGAAACCAAGGCTGTTGAGTCTGCCAATAAGAATACGGTGATTGACAGTCGAAAGCCTTGGCCAGGTCGATGAAGACGGCTGCACAGTTCTGTCTTTTATCGATGGCAGTTATGATATCGTTTAGTACCTTGAGCGTGGCTGAGGTGCACCCGTGACCAGCTCGGAAACTGGATTGCACAGCGGAGAAGGTATGGTGGGATTCGAAATGGTCAGTGATCTGTTTATTAACTTGGCTTTTGAAGACTTTAGAAAGGCAGGGCAGGATGGATATAGATCTATTACAGTTTGGGTCTAGAGTGTCATCCCCTTTAAAGAGGGGGATGACCGGAGCAGCTTTCCAATCTTTAGGGATCTCGGACAATACGAAAGAGAGTTTGAACAGACTGGTAATAGGGGTTGCAACAATGGCGGCGGATAATTTTAGAAAGAGAGGGTCCAGATTGTCTAGCCCAGCTGATTTGTACGGGTCCAGGTTTTGCAGCTCTTTAAGGACATCTGCTATCTGGATTTGGGTGAAGGAGAAGCTGGGGAGGCTTGGGCAAGTAGCTGCGGGGGGTGCGAAGTTGTTGGCCAGGGTTGGGGTAGCCAGGAGGAAAGCATGGCCAGCCATAGAGAAATGCTTATTGAAATTCTCGATTATCGTGGATTTATCGGTGGTGACAGTGTTACCTAGCCTCAGTGCAGTGGGCAGCTACACTGAGCTACCCACAGCAACTATTAAAACCTTACCCAAACAGAAACCGTGGATTGATGGCAGCATTCGCGCAAAACTGAAAGCACGAAGCACTGCTTTTAGTCAGGGTAAGGCGACCAGAAACATGACTGAATACAAACAGTGTAGCTATTCCCTCCGCAAGGCAATCAAACAAGCTAAGCGTCAGTATAGAGACAAAGTAGAGGCACAATTCAACGGCTCAGACATGAGAGGTATGTGGCAGGGTCTACATTCAATCACGGACTACAAAAAGAAAACCAGAGGCTAGTCAAGGATCATATCACCTCCATCCTACCTGACACACTAGACCCACTCCAATTTGCTTACCGTCCCAATAGGTCCACAGACGACGCAATCGCAATCACACTGCACACTGCCCTAACCCATCTGGATAAGAGGAATACCTATGTAAGAATGCTGTTCATCAATCACAGCTCAGCATTTAACACCATTGTACCCTCCAAACTCATCATTAAGCTCGAGACCCTAGGTCTCGACCCCGCCCTGTGCAATTGGGTCCTGGACTTCCTGACGGGCCGGCCCCAGGTGGTGAGGGTAGGAAACAACATCTTCACCTCGCTGATCCTCAACACTGGGGCCCCACAAGGGTGCGTTCTCAGCCCTCTCCTGTACTCCCTGTTCACCCATGACTGCGTGGCCAAGCACGCCTCCAACTTAATCATCAAGTTTGCAGACAACACTACAGTGGTAGCCTTGATTACCAACAACAACGAGACGGCCTACAGGGAGGAGGTGAGGGCCCTCGGAGTGTGGTGTCAGGAAAATAACCTCTCACTCAATGTCAACAAAACAAAGGAGATGATCGTGGACTTCAGGAAACAGTAGAGGGAGCAACTCCCCTATCCACATCGAAGGGACAGTAGTGGAGAAGGTGGAAAGTTTTAAGTTCCTCGGCGTACACATCACGGACAAACTGAAATGGTCCACCAACACAGACAGCGTGGTGAAGAAGGCGCAACAGCGCCTCTTCAACCTCAGGAGGCTAATGTCACAGCAAGGCCAAGAAGATCATCAAGGACAACAACCACCCGAGCCACTGCCTGTTCACCCCGCTATCATCCAGAAGGCGAGGTCAGTACAGGTGCATCAAAGCTGGGACAGAGAGACTGAAAAACAGCTTCTATCTCAAGGCCATCAGACTGTTAAACAGCCATCACTAACATTGAGTGGCTACTGCCAACATACTGACTCAAATCTCTAGCCACTTTAATAATAAAACATTTGATGAAATTAATGTATCACTAGCCACTTTAAACAATGCCACTTTATATAATGTTTACATATCCTACATTACTCATCTCATATGTACAGTGGGGAGAACAAGTATTTGATACACTGCCGATTTTGCAGGTTTTCCTACTTACAAAGCATGTAGAGGTCTGTAATTTTTATCATAGGTACACTTCAACTGTGAGAGACGGAATCTAAATAAAAAATCCAGAAAATCACATTGTATGATTTTTAAATAATTAATTTGCATTTTATTGCATGACATAAGTATTTGATCACCTACCAACCAGTAAGAATTCCGGCTCTCACAGACCTGTTAGTTTTTCTTTAAGAAGCCCTTCTGTTCTCCACTCATTACCTGTATTAACTGCACCAGTTTGAACTCGTTACCTGTATAAAAGACACCTGTCCACACACTCAATCAAACAGACTCCAACCTCTCCACAATGGCCAAGACCAGAGAGCTGTGTAAGGACATCAGGGATAAAATTTTAGACCTGCACAAGGCTGGGATGGGCTACAGGACAATAGGCAAGCAGCTTGGTGAGAAGGCAACAACTGTTGGTGCAATTATTAGAAAATGGAAGAAGTTCAAGATGACGGTCAATCTCCCTCGGTCTGGGGCAACATGCAAGATCTCACCTCGTGGGGCATCAATGATCATGAGGAAGGTGAGGGATCAGCCCAGAACTACACGGCAGGACCTGGTCAATGACCTGAAGAGAGCTGTGACCACAGTCTCAAAGAAAACCATTAGTAACACACTACGCCGTCATGGATTAAAATCCTGCAGCGCACGCAAGGTCCCCCTGCTCAAGCCAGCGCATGTCCAGGCCCGTCTGAAGTTTGCCAATGACCATCTGGAAAATCCAGAGGAGGAATGGGAGAAGGTCATGTGGTCTGATGAGACAAAAATAGAGCTTTTTGGTCTAAACTCCACTCGCCGTGGTTGGAGGAAGAAGAAGGATGAGTACAACCCCAAGAACACCATCCCAACCGTGAAGTATGGAGGTGGAAACATCATTCTTTGGGAATGCTTTTCTGCAAAGTGGACAGGACGACTGCACCGTATTGAGGGGAGGATGGATGGGGCCATGTATCGCGACTAGAACCGGTTGTTGGAGGAAGGGAGTCATTCTCGTAACTTCTACCCAGCACCGACCCAGAAGGTCGTACTGTTGCTGGGCTTTGTGTGTCGGTCCCGTTGATTCCTCACCGAGGTATTCTTCGTAGAGTTCCAGGACCTCACCGGATCGGAGTCTCCAGACCTGAACCCAATAGAAAATCTTTGGAGGGAGCTGAAAGTCCGTATCGCCCAGCGACAGCCCCGAAACCTGAAGGATCTGGAGAAGGTCTGTATGGAGGTGTGGGCCAAAATCCCTGCTGCAGTGTGTGCAAACCTGGTCAAGAACTACAGGAAAAATGTTATAAATTGATTTGCATTTTAATGAGGGAAATAAGTATTTGACCCCTCTGCAAAACATGACTTAGTACTTGGTGGCAAAACCCTTGTTGGCAATCACAGAGGTCAGACGTTTCTTGCAGTTGGCCACCAGGTTTGCACACATCTCAGGAGGGATTTTGTCCCACTCCTCTTTGCAGATCTTCAACAAGTCATTAAGGTTTCGAGGCTGACGTTTGGCAAGTCGAACCTTCAGCTCCCTCCACAGAGTTTCGATGGGATTAAGGTCTGGAGACTGGCTAAGCCACTCCAGGACCTTAATGTGCTTCTTCTTGAGCCACTCCTTTGTTGCCTTGGCCATGTGTTTTGGGTCATTGTCATGCTGGAATACCCATCCACGACCCATTTTCAATGCCCTGGCTGAGGGAAGGAGGTTCTCACCCAAGATTTGACGGTACATGGCCCCGTCCATCATCCCTTTGATGCGGTGAAGTTGGTCTGTCCCCTTAGCAGAAAAACACCCCCAAAGCATAATGTTTCCACCTCCATGTTTGACGTGGGCATGGTGTTCTTGGGGTCATAGGCAGCATTCCTCCTCCTCCAAACATGGCGAGTTGAGTTGATGCCAAAGAGCTCCATTTTGGTCTCATCTGACCACAACACTTTCACCCAGATGTCCTCTGAATCATTCAGATGTTCATTGGCAAACTTCAGACGGGCATGTATATGTGCTTTCTTGAGCAGGGGGACCTTGCGGGCGCTGCATGATTTCAGTCCTTCACGGCGTAGTGTATTACCAATTGTTTTCTTGGTGACTATGGTCCCAGCTGCCTTGAGATCATTGACAAGATCCTCCTGTGTAGTTCTGGGCTGATTCCTCACCGTTCTCATGATCATTGCAACTCCACGAGGTGAGATCTTGCATGGAGCCCCAGGCAGAGGGAGATTGACAGTTCTTTTGTGTTTCTTCCATTTGCGAATAATCACACCAACTGTTGTCACCTTCTCACCAAGCTGCTTGGCGATGGTCTTGTAGCCCATTCCAGCCTTGTGTAGGTCTACAATCTTGTCCCTGACATCCTTGGAGAGCTCTTTGGTCTTGGCCATGGTGGAGAGTTTGGAATCTGATTGATTGATTGCTTCTGTGGACAGGTGTCTTTTATACAGGTAACAAACTGAGATTAGGAGCACTCCCTTTAAGAGTGTTCTCCTAATCTCAGCTCGTTACCTGTATAGAAGACACCTGGGAGACAGAAATCTTTCTGATTGAGAGGGGGTCAAATACTTATTTCCCTCATTAAAATGCAATTCCATTTATAACATTTTTCACATGCATTTTTCTGGATTTTTTTGTTGTTATTCTGTCTCTCACTGTTCAAATACACCTACCATTAAAATTATAGACTGATCATTTCTTTGTCAGTGGGCAAACGTACAAAATCAGCAGGGGATCAAATACTTTTTTCCCTCACTGTAACCTCACTTTTGAGAAAATGGCCGGAATATTTTGGTACACCTCCTGGAGAGCTCTTCTTTGTCTACACTCATTCAGCATTGTTCACACCGCTAGGTGGGACGGTCACATCCCAAATCTACAACATCCGGTGAAATTGCAGAGCGCCAAAATCAAATTACAGAAATACTCATTTCAAACATTCATGAAAATACAAGTGTTGCACACCATTCAAAAGCTTAGAATCTTGTTAATCTAACATAACCAGCAGAGGTGTCACAAAACTAAAAAATAGCATAAAATAAATCGCTTACCTTTGAAGATCTTCATCTGATGGCATACCCAAGCGTCCCGGTTCCACAATAAAAGGTAATTTTGTTCGATAAAGTCCCTCTTTATATCCATAAATCTCCGTTCGGTTGGCGTGTTTTGTTCAGTAATCCACTTGCCCAAAGGCGTTCATCCATGCAGACAAACAATATCCCAAAAGTACCGGTAAAGTTCGTCGAAACAAGTCAAACAATATTTCGAATCAATTCTCAGATACCCTAAACTGAATATAAACGATAATATTTCAAACGGAATATAGCCTGATGAATAGAAGAGAAAAATAGCTGAGAGCGCGCTGACTGTTACGCGCAAAATCCATAATAGGACACTTGACGTGACCTCAGGAAGAACTACTCTAATTCCTTGGTTTTTCAAGATAAAAGCTTGAAACCTTTTTCTAAAGACTGTTGACATCTAGTGGAAGCCATGGGAACTGCAATCTGGGAGCTATTCCCCTATATAATCAATAGGCCTTCAACTGAAAACTGGTCACCTCAAAAAATTCCACTTCCTGGATGGATTTTGCTCTGGTTTTTGTCTGCCATATCAGTTCTGTTATACTCACAGACATTTTTTTAACAGTTTTAGAAACAGAGTGTTTTCTATCCAAAGCTACTAATTATATGCATATCCTAGCTTCTGGGCCTGAGTAACAGGCAGTTTACTTTGGGCACGTTTTTCATCCAAACTTCAAAATACTGCCCCTTAGCTCAAACAGGTTAAGCTTTAGCTCCTTTGCAGGAGTAGGGTTGATCCGAGCACTCTATCCTAACAACAGCAGTCAAGCACTCAAGCTAACTGGCTAAGGTTGGCTAGATTGCTAACTACTTCCAGACACAAACAAGAGGACAGCTCACTCTGACCATTTTTCTTGCCCTAGCAAAGTTGGTTCGACTGATTTTATGTTCTCCAGAGCGTTGGTGACTGCAGCTGTGCTGCTGGCAACAATTTAATTACGCTTTTTTGGCAACGTTTACTGACACTGGCCACATTCAACGGATGTTGAGCGTTTGTCAATTATTCTGCGCTCTGGCACACTCAGACGAGAGTGCTCTGAAATCGGAGTAGATAGACAGAGCGAATTTACCAGCTACGTTTATCTACAGTTGTCGCAGTGACATCATGAACATTCTATTGAAATGGTTACTGTCTCGGATGCCATGGTTGCCCTTAGTTTGAAGATGTAATCTCGAGATGGGTGTTTTCTCCATCCCCTTAGCTGTCATACTCTAATTCCACTTATTTCAAAACTCTGTCCTCCAGAAAGTGGAGAGCAACACTTATGCAGTTCTACTACAGGACAGCATGATGGCTCTCCTGTGAATTAGTGACGTGCGACATAAGCCTAGTTTCCTCAAACAAATCATATGTTACGAATTTGCAAATGTATGATATGTTACGAATTATAGGTAGGTGGTTAGGTGGCTAATGTTAGCTGGCTCACTAATGTTAGCTAGGCTAGGGGATAGGGTTAAGTTTAGGAGTTAGGTTAAAGGATTAAGGTTAGGGTTAGGCGAAGGCTTAGCTAAAAGGGTTAAGTGTAGGGTTAGGGGAAAGGTTAGCTAACATGCTAAGTGGTAAGTAGTTGAAAACTTGATAATTAGCTAAAATGCTAAAGTTGTCCGTGATGAGACTTGAACTGGCAACCTTTGGGTTGCTAGACGTTCGCATTATACACCCAGCCAGCCATCAATCCATCCATCCATCCATCCATCCCTACCTACCAACTTCCCTCCTTTAGTTTTATGTAACCATACCAAATGTAACATATCATCCTAAATGGAGTCTTTCAGATTTACATACAGAATAAAATGACATGCCAGGTTGCACACATACACACACTATAGTAGCAAGCTGACAGGCAGGCTTCACTGAGGACAATGAATGTGAGTGGTGCGGAAGCAAAGAGCTATTCATATTCTATCATACTGTATTTCTGTGAATAGTGTTCTGTGAATAGCTATGATCACCTTGGACATTAAAAGCTCTCCCTCTCGCTCTCATTTCTCTCTCTGAATGAAGTCAATCCCTCTCAAGGCTGACACTGAATGCCGCATATGAAGTTAGCTCTCTCTCTCTCATTTCTCTCTCTGAGTGAAGTCATTCCCTCTCAAGGCCGACTCTGAATGCCGCATATGAAGACAGCTCTCTCTCTCTGTCTGTTATTCTGCTCTACCTCTCTCTTCCTCCCCTCTAACTGCCAGCTTTAGGTGTGGCTTCCAGGCAGCCGCTTGAGAATAACATAAGTTAGACTTTTTTTGTTTGTTATAGCTGTTTTCAGTTGCACTGTGTACTTTTCCTGCTCTTTTAACTATTTAGGGAGCGGCAGCCGAGGTGTCGGTTTTGGAGAGTCTGGCGTGCCCAAAGTAAAATACCTGCCACTCAGGCCCAGAAACTAGGATATGCACATAATTAGTACTATTGGATAGGAAACACTCTGAAGTTTCTAAAACTGTTAAAATAATGTCTGTGAGTATAACAGAACTGATATAGCAGGCGAAAACCTTTTTGTTGTTGTGACATTTCCTCTTTTCCATAGACTTGCTTTTGAAATCCATGTATAATAGCTCCTAGATTGCAGTACCTATGGCTTCCACTAGATGTCAACAGTCTTTATACAGTGTTTGGAGGCTTTAGCACTGAGCAGAACTGAAAGGAAGAGGAAATATTCAAGGGACCACAGATGTCAACAACGCTTCCCTGGCACGAGATTGTGAGCACGCCCCACTTTATTTTCCTTTTATATCGTTTATGATATCATCCGAGTGAAATATTATCGCTAATATTCATAAAAGGACACCTAAGGATGCATTATAAATTATGTTTGATTTATTTGGGCAAAGATGATAGGTATATTTGAACGCTTTCTCTTCACTGTACAGCGGGTGACTCGACGGTGGATTTTCTGAACATAATGCGCCAACCAAACAGAGATTTATGGATATAATAAATGACTTTTTCTAACAAAAGAACCATTGGATGTCTTCGTTGGACACTTGGGATGCCCTCAGCAGAAGTTCTTCGAAAGGTAAGTGATTTATTTTAGCTCTTATATGGGTTTTGTGTGACCCGCGCTGGATATGAATTTATGCTAATGCTTAAATATTAGAGGTGCTATCCTCAAACAATCAAATGTGCTTTCGCCGTAAAGCCTTTTTGAAATCGGACAACGCTGTGATATTGCCAAGAATCAGAGCTTTTGATGACTATGCAACACTTGTATATTGATGAATGTTTAATAATTCAACTTTTGGATTTTGAATTTGGCGCCTTACATTTCACCGGGTAGTGTCGGGAGCGGCCCGCTAGCGCGCCGTTTATCATTTAACAGATTAAGCATGACTCTGACAATGATGGATTGTACAAATGTTTTGGAATACTCATTGCATTTTTTACGGACTTATAAAACACTTTCACCTCCACTGGCACTGCATATCTGAGACAAACTTCAGTGATTGGGGATAAGAAGCCGGGCGAGAGGAAATACAGCAGATAAGTGCAGACAGACGATCGATACTGACAATTGAAGGTCACAGACCTAAAATACATCCAAAGCACAATCGTTCACGTGAATGCAGAGTTCTAACTGAAATATGTGATTTCGCAAATACATCCAAAAATGACTCAAAAACGTTGAATGTGCGTGTTTGTAATTCAAGATCATTGACAAGCAACGTGGATGAATTTGAACTGTTTCTTCAGTCAGTAAATGCAGAAATTGGATGTCTCACTGAAAAATGGACCCACGAAAATATCCCAGATGAATTTATTTTCATACAAGACTATCAGCTGTTAAGACGGTCCAGAGAGGGGATGAGAGGAGGGGGCGTTGCTATGTATGTGAATCACATTATGCAGGCAAAGAGATGAACCGACCTAGAGAAAGAGGAGTTTGAGTGTATGTGGCTTCAGCTCCGTCATAAATCACTCCCCAGGTCAGTTTCAACTCTGGTAGTGGGAGTACTCTAACATCCCCAAAAAATAAAGGAGAGCCGCACACTCTAAGAGCTTAGATGCAAAAATATTTATGTCCAACGTTTCGACAGACAAGCTGTCTTCATCAGGGTACTATGGATTATCTCATCAACACCGTTGATGTGATCAGGATGTCCTCTCCCCAAATGGGTCTCCTCCTGTGTGGAGACTTTAATCACCCGCCCATCAAGATGCTGACAAACTCCCATCCAGACATGAAACAAGACTAAAGGGGAGTCCACCCTAGATCTGATCATTATAAAAAAATAAAAAAATAACTACAACACCCCCAGTGTACTTGCTCCTCTCAGCTCTAGTGATCATAATGTCTGCTGTTCTCCCCAAACTCAACATCAGTGGAAAGAAGTGAGGTGCAGTGGAAAAAATACCATATGGTAACCCAGAACAGAAAGGAGGCTTTGCCTTGGTGTATGGCCAGTACTGAATGGTCTGCCATATATGAGGTGGAGAGCATTGATGCAAAGGTGGAGCCGTTCAACTCCTGCATTCAAACTACACTTGATGTATGCGTGCCAATCAGAAAAAAGAAAACAACTCTGGACAAGCCCCAGATGACTGAAAAAATAAAGGCTACCATCAGGAAAAGACAAAAGACTCAACAGATGGGGGGAAAACAATGAAATAGAGAAAATTCAGAAACACAGAGCAAATTCTTATCAAGAAAGTAAAGAAAAACTACTACAAAACTGAAATCCAGGACCTAAAGAAGAAAACCCCCAATGAATGGTGGGACTTCATTAACAAAGGACTGGGATGAAAGAAAACATCAGGAGGGAGAATACAGGTTGAAGGAGTTGAAGATGATGTGGCTGATGTTTTAAATGGCTTATTTTCTGAGGCATGGACAAGCACCAAACCTCTTGTCACCTTGCCCCTGCCCATGCCTACTAAGTAGGTTGAGCTGTGTGCAGCATTGGCCAAATAAAGCAAGGACTGACCAGACCCAGCCTATGGAAAACGTATGGGCCTGATGGCATTCCAGCCTGGCTACTAAAAGAGCAGATCTAGCCCCTGTCATCACACACATAGTTAACACCACCTACTGGCAGGGAACTGTTCCTGCTGCCTGGAAGACTGACAATGTGTGTCCCATACCTAAAGTGTCAAACCGATGTACAACGAGTGACTGGAGGCCGATCTCTCTAACTCTCTAATCTCTCATTAAAAAATGAATTCCAGTCCTATCTGAGCGCACATACCAGTATGCCTACCTCGCAAAGTCAAGCACTACTACTGGCTGACAGCTACAGACTCCAAAAAAACATCTATGGTGAGGGTGTTGCTTGTCCCAAAGCCTTTGATTGAGTAGACCCGTTTAATAGCCTGGCTCCACAGCTCCACCACTGGAAGAAGGCAGGGGTTGATGACGAATGGCACATTCAGGCCTTGGTCAGAGGTGACCTCTGGTATGCCACATGGTGGCGTTGTCTCACCATATCAGTTTCTACTTCACATGTCCACCCGAAAAGTTGTCTTCAGTGACACTTTGTACCCCTGGGTACGCTGATGATGTAGGGCTGTCCTAGGCCATTCCGCTACCAGCATCCAGGAGGACACTTCCATGGGATTGGAGGAAAAGCAGCTGGAAGAGTCCAACAACATGCTCCTGAATGGGAAAACGTCTGTGGAAATTCGGATTAGTTTTTCAAGAGACCCTCCACAACCTGCACCACTAATCCTAGGAGGACAGGAAGTACCAGTACTATCAACGACCATCACAGTTGACAACTCAACAGTGTCCCCCTCCCATAGTGCAAAGAACCTTGGCATGACCCTGGACAACAACAGCGTGTTGTTCTCTGCAAATGTCAAAGCAGTGACTTGCTCCTGCAGGTTCATGCTCTACAACATCGGTAGAGTACAACCTTTCCTCACACAGGAAACCTAATCCAGGCACGTGTCATCGCCTGTCTAGACTACTGCAACTCTCTATTGGCTGGGCTCCCCACTCCTGTATCTTATCCAGAATGCAGCATCCCGCCTGGTGTTCAAACATCCTAGGTTCCCCCATGTCAACCCGCTCCTCCGCACATGCAACTGGCTTCCAGTCGAAGCTCAAATCATCTTCAAGACCATGGTGCTTGCCTGTGGAGCAGCAAGAGGAACTGCCCCTCCCTACCTTCAGGCTCAAACCCTACATCCCAACCCGAGTACTCCGTTCCGCCACCTCTGGTCTCTTGGCCCTCCCACCCCTACGGGAGAGCAGCTCCCTTTCAGCCCAGTCAAAGCTCTTCTCTGTCCTGGCACCCCAATGGTGGAACAAGATTCACCCTAAAGTCAGAACAGCGGAGTCCCTGCCCATCTCTCCAAACTGTCTGAAACCTCTTTGAAGAGGATCTTAAATAACTCTCACAGAGTCCCCGACGCCCCTCTTTCATTACCCTCTTCTCTCCTTCCCTTTTCTCTATTCCTCCTTCCATCTCTATCCCTCCTCTCTCTCTCTCTCTCTCTCTACAGATTGATGGATGCTGCTGAGAGCTAGCCCAGTCACAGGCTTATTCTCTCCTTAATGAAGGTATCTGAACATGAACACTGTCGGAAATATATATATATATATATATATATATATATATATATATATATATATATATATATATATATATATATTTATACTGGGAGTGGAGCAGGTTAATTGAAAGACAAGTGCAGGGTAATAATGAAACACACCAGGAAGGCTGGGCTGCAACACAGCACAGTGGTAAGGAGAGGTGGAGAGAGTGAAATTGAAAAGCTATGTCTCTCTGCTGGTACAGTAATGTCTACTTCAGTCTCTCTCTGTCTTCGTGTGTGTAAGCAGTTTATGTGTGTGTGTTTGTGTGTGTCAGTGGAGGCTGCTGAGCGGAGGATGGCTCTTAATACTGGCTGGAACGGAGCGAATGGAATGGCATCAAACCATATGGTTTATGTATTTGATACCATTCCACCTATTCCGCTCCAGCCATTACCACGAGCCCGTCCTCCCCAATTAAGGTGCCACCAACCTCCTGTGGTATAAAGTCTCCTGCTGTGTTTTCAAATCAATACCCCCCAAGGATAGGTCAAGTGTAAACACTAGTACTGTCTGTCACACATGACTGTCAGTTCCCTCCAGAGTGAACCTCTCTGCTCTCCTACTAGTCTCTACAGCCCCACCACACAGCTCTGTATGTTGCTGATTGATTGACAGTGATCGATTGACAGTGATCGATTAACATGGGAATTAATATGTGGCCAGTGACTGCCACAGGATAGACCTATCGGGATTTCAGGTCAGACATTATGATTGAAATGGTGATTGATGTTGTGTGAAGGTGTGTGGGGGATGGTGTGGGAGTGTGTGTAGGAGTATGTGTGTGTGCGTGTGTGTGGATGTGTGTGTGTGTGTGTGTGCATGTGTGTGTGGGTGTGTGTGTGCATGTGTGTGTGCATGCCTGATCCTACCTTGGGTCTTTCTGTATGGAGTCTATAGATGGTGATCTAGCCAGTGTGCCCTCAGGTGGCATGGCTGGTCCAGATTTGCTGTAAGGAGACTCTACAGATGGGCAGTACTGTAGTGTACGGTAGGGATCTGCAGTGTAGGGGTCCGTAGCATAGGCCTCTGCTGTATAGCCTGGGCCCACTGTAGCGTAGTTATTGGCACCCCCACGACCATAACTTCCTCCGGTGCTGTGGCTGCTTCCACCGGCGCTGTGGCTGCCTGCTCGCTGTAAAGAGGCGGAGTCGACACCGGGGGAGGATGGGGCTACATGTGGGAAATAGGGATACAAGACATAGTTCATCACCTGGTCACTGACCAGCTGCATCTGGTCTATAGGGAGAGGAGAGGAGAGGAGAGGAGAGGAGAGGAGAGGAGAGGAG
>QNTS01001847.1:32771-52837 GCA_003317085.1 Hucho hucho
GTACTGTTATACTGACTATAGTGTTATACTGACTATACTGTTTTACTGACTATACTGTTAAGCTGACTATACTGTTATACTGACTATACTGTTATACTGACTGTACTGTTATACTGACTATAGTGTTATAATGACTATACAGTTATACTGACTGTACTGTTATAATGACTATACTGTTATACTGACTATACTGTTATACTGACTGTACTGTTATAATGACTATAGTGTTATAATGACTATACTGTTATACTGACTATACTGTTATACTGACTGTACTGTTATAATGACTAAACTGTTATGCTGACTGTACTGTTATAATGACTATACTGTTATAATGACTATAGTGTTATACTGACAATACTGTTATACTGACTGTACTGTTATAATGACTATAGTGTTATAATGACTATACTGTTATAATGACTATACTGTTATACTGACTATACTGTTATACTGACTATACTGTTATACTGACTGTACTGTTATGCTGACTATACTGTTATACTGACTATACTGTTATACTGACTGTACTGTTATAATGACAATACTGTTATACTGACTATACTGTTATAATGATTATACTGTTATAATGACTATACTGTTATACTGACTGTACTGTTATAATGATTATACTGTTATACTGACTATACTGTTATAATGATTATACTGTTATACTGTTATACTGACTGTACTGTTATAATGACTATACTGTTATACTGACTATACTGTTATACTGACTATAGTGGTACGATGACTATACTGTTATAATGACTATACTGTTATACTGACTATAGTGTTATTCTGACTATACTGTTATAATGACTATACTGTTATGCTGACTATACTGTTATAATGACTATACTGTTATACTGACTGTACTGTTATAATGACTATACTGTTATACTGACTGTACTGTTATAATGACTATAGTGTTATACTGACTATACTGTTATAATGACTATACTGTTATACTGACTGTACTGTTATAATGACTATAGTGTTATACTGACTATGTTATAATGACTATACTATTATACTGACTATACTGTTATACTGACTATACTGTTATACTGACTATACTGTTATAATGACTATAGTGGTATAATGACTATACTGTTATAATGACTATAGTGGTATAATGACTATACTGTTATACTGACTATAGTGTTATTCTGACTATACTGTTATAATGACTATACTGTTATGCTGACTATACTGTTATACTGACTATACTGTTATAATGACTATACCGTTATACTGACTATACTGTTACAATACTGTTATAATGATTATACTGTTATACTGACTATACTGTTATAATGATTATACTGTTATACTGACTATACTGTTATACTGACTATACTGCAATACTGACTATACTGCTATACTGACTATACTGTTATAATGACTATACTGTTATACTGACTATACTGTTATAATGACTATACTGTTATACTGACTATACTGTTATACTGACTATAGTGCTATAATGAATATACTGTTATAATGACTGTACTGTTACAATGACTATAGTGTTATAATGACTGTACTGTTATAATGACTATAGTGTTATACTGACTATACTGTTATAATGACTGTACTGTTTTAATGACTATACTGTTATAATGACTATAGTGTTATAATGACTATACTGTTATACTGACTATACTGTTATACTGACTATACTGTTATACCGACTGTACTGTTAAAATGACTATACTGTTATACTGACTATACTGTTATAATGACTATACTGTTATAATGACTATACTGTTATACTGACTATACTGTTACACTGACTATACTGTTATACTGACTGTACTGTTATAATGACTATAGTGTTATAATGACTATACTGTTATAATGACTATACTGTTATAATGACTATACTGTTATAATGACTATATTGTTATAATGAGTATACTGTTATACTACTGTTATACTGACTACAGTGAGGGAAAAAAGTATTTGATCCCCTGCTGATTTTGTACGTTTGCCCACTGACAAAGAAATGATCAGTCTATAATTTGTATGGTAGGTTTTATGAACAGTGAGAGACAGAAGAACAACCAAATAATCCAGAAAAACGTATGTGAAGAATGTTATAAAATGATTTGCATTTTAATGACGGAAATAAGTATTTGACCCCCTCTCAATCAGAAAGATTTCTGGCTCCCAAGTGTCTTTTGTACAGGTAACGAGCTGAGATTAGGAGCACACTCTTAAAGGGAGTGCTCCTAATCTCAGTTTGTTACCTGTATAAAAGACACCTGTCCACAGAAGCAATCAATCAATCAGATTCCAAACTCTCCACCATGGCCAAGACCAAAGAGCTCTCCAATGATGTCAGGGACAAGATTGTAGACCTACACAAGGCTGGAATGGGCTACAAGACCATCGCCAAGCAGCTTGGTGAGAAGGTGACAACAGTTGGTGCGATTATTCGCAAAAGGAAGAAACACAAAAGAACTGTCAATCTCCCTCGGCCTGGGGCTCCATGCAAGATCTCACCTCGTGGACTTGCAATGATCATGAGAACGNAAGATCTGCAAAGAGGAGTGGGACAAAATCCCTCCTGAGATGTGTGCAAACCTGGTGGCCAACTACAAGAAACGTCTGACCTCTGTGATTGCCAACAAGGGTTTTGCCACCAAGTACTAAGTCATGTTTTGCAGAGGGGTCAAATACTTATTTCCCTCATTAAAATGCAAATCAATTTATAACATTTTTCACATGCGTTTTTCTGGATTTTTTTGTTGTTATTCTGTCTCTCACTGTTCAAATAAACCTACCATTAAAATTATAGACTGATCATTTCTATGTCAGTGGGCAAACGTACAAAATCAGCAGGGATCAAATACTTTTTTCCCTCACTGTATATTGTTTTAATGACTGTACTGTTATACTGACTATATTGTTATATTGACTATACTGTTATACTACTGTTATACTGACTATATTGTTATATTGACTATACTGTTATACTACTGTTATACTGACTATATTGTTATATTGACCATACTGTTACACTACTGTTATACTGACTATATTGTTATATTGACTATACTGTTACACTACTGTTATACTGACTATTTGTTATATTGACTGTATTGTTATACTACTGTTATACTGGCTATACCTTTCTCAACGTCAGAACTATTTTTATCTAGTCATTACTACAAGGCATCACTTACACATTATGAATCTTATGGAGTGTGTGTGTTTTGGTTTTACTATCCTTGTGGGGAACAGAAGTCCTCACAAGAATGTTAAATAGGGAAAAGTGGGGACATTTCGCAGGCCCACCGAGGGAAAAATACTATTTTCGGCTTAGGGGTTAGGTTTAGGGTTACAATTAGTGTTAAAACTGGGGTTAGGGGTTAGGTTTAGTGTTAGGTTTAGGGGTTTGGGGTTATGGTCAAGGTTAGGTTAAGGGTTAAGGGAAAATATGATTTTGAAAGGGAATCAATTGTTTGGTCCCCACAAGGATAGCAAAACAAAGATGTGTGTGTGTGTTGCGGGTGTGTGTTTGTGCGTGCGTGTACATGTGTGTGTGACTGAGGCATCACTTATTCATTTTGAATCCCTATTAGCCCCATACAGGCCGTGCAGTGGTCAATCTAACCATCTTTAAACACACTGTTCTGTAGCCGGCTGCATTAAACAAGCCAATAATTCAGGAATCGATCAATAACGCTCACTAAGAGATTTCCTACTCTTTGGTCTTGCTGTGGGAAAGATAAGGCAAATGAGTCCCAGTGTGTGTTTTTACGATATAAAACGACTGCACTAGAATTGATCTACTGCAATAACAGTAAATTGTATATGCTATAATTGTGTTTGCAAGGTAGCAAACCCTCAAACATGTAATAATGTACTTCTTAGAGAGTAAACAAATCGTTATATCATATTGCCCAATAAACAAGCTTGGATACACCCTGGCGTAGCGTATAGGCTTAAAGACATGCTCTTTGACTGCAGGCAATTTATTTCTCTTTCATGTACCATACCCATTGATCCAAACAATAAGTAATCTATAGTAGCTTATTTAGCGTAATCACTATTTGACCCACATGGTAATGATAGTTATTAATGCCTGGCTGGTTAATGACTGTGAGAAAATATAGCCTAGCGTGACAGAGGGCTATTCTCATGTAGAATGATGCTGTAATAGGATTTCGACAGCGTACCTAAACTCACATCTAGATAACACAAATTAGACTCTATTGAAGAATTCTGGAGGTTAGTATGTGTTGGAGAGAGAACTTTGTGTCTATCTCTATTTTTCTCTTTTTGTTAGTATGTGTATGGAATAAAGGTGTGTGTGTGTGTTTGTGTTTATATACTGTAGGATGGATTATATAGTCTTACCAGTGTTGTTTCCCAGTCCCCTCATAGGTCCTTTGTGGTAGTGGTTGACTCTGTCCTCATAGATGGGCTCTTTGTGGTGGTCTGGGGATCCCAGGGGACGCATGTCTGGACCACAGTGACTGTGCTGATTACTGTAGGAACCCCTGGAACCTGGAGAGTGGGAGGGAAGGAGTAAGGGAGGGAGGAAGAGAGAGAAAGACAGGGAGAAAGAGAGAGAGAGAGAGAGAGAGAGAGAGAGAGAGAGAGAGTGAGTGAAAGAGGGGAGAGAGAGAGAAATCAGCCCTGAGTGTTGACTTTTCACCAGCAAAATGTAATTCTCCCTACACATTGTCCGTAGAGCTCCAGCCTCTCTTCTCTTTCTCTGTAATCATCTTATCTTCTGTCCCAATAGTCTCTCTCTTGCCTCCTCTACTCCCATAGCCTCCAGCCTCTACTCCCATAACCTCTATAGCAGGGATCATCAACGTGATTAATCCGTTTTTTTTAAGCAGATGGTCAGGGGGCTGGAAAATTATTTCAAATAATTTATAGATTGCAAGAAGCCCAAACAGATATAATATTTGACAAAAATAATTTCAAACCTTCCTTCAAACCTCTATTATGTGTGGGAATACTTTGGAACAGATTTCCTAAATTAAAATCTCTTGGAGCTGATTTCCTGGTGTTTTTACAGTCTTATGTCCAACAATAAAGAAAATATATATATATATTTGTTTTGTATTTATTTGCTCAGAAAACTTGGGCTCACCAGTTTGGGAACCCTGCTCTACTCCCCTAGCACCTCTCTATCCCTGCCTTCTTCAGTCCACTATACACTGGGATAGTAGTGGACAACTCTACACACACAACCCCGGCTCATTCCCGGACAGTGAGAAGCCGGAATCTATCCCCCAGCATAAGAGAGGAAAGAGTATGTGCATGTACGTGCGTAAATGTCTGTGTTTGTGCAGCAGGTATTCTACACTGGGGGACCGTGAGGAAATGTCATCCACGGATGAAGAGGGAACTAATGAGAGAAGGAGGGAGAGGGGAATGAGGAGAGAGGTAGTAGGAAAGAGAGATGAGGAGAGGAGGATGAGGAGAAGGGAATGAGAAGAGAGGGATGAGGAGAGAGGGATGAGGATAGGAGGATGATGAGAGAGGTATGAGGATAGGAGGAGGATGAGAGAGGGATGAGGATAGGAGAATGATGAGAGGGATGATGATAGGAGGATGATGAGAGAGGGATGATAAGAGATGGATGAGGATAGGAGGATGATGAGAGAGAGATGAGGAGAGAGAGATGAGGAGAGAAGGATGAGGAGATGAGGATGATGAGAGAGGGATGAGGATAGGAGGATGAGGAGAGAGGGATGAGGATAGGAGGATGATGAGAGAGGGATGATGAGAGAGGGATTAGGATAGGAGGATGATGAGAGAGGGATGAGGAGAGAGCGATGATGAGGAAAGAGGGATGATGAGAGAGGGATGAGGGATGAGGAGAGAGGGATGAAGAGAGAGGGATGATCAAATCAAATCAAAGTTTATTTGTCACGTGCGCCAAATACAACAGGTGTAGACCTTACAGTGAAATGCTTACTTACAGGCTCTAACCAACAGTGCAAAAAATAATACAAAAGGTATTAGAAGAAGGATGATGATAAAGGGATGAGGAGAGAGGGGAACACAGTCAGTTGCACTAACAACAGCAGATATTCTCTCTGAACGCTGTATTTCTATAGTGTACAGTACCAGTCAAAGGTTTGGACACACCTACTCATTCCAGGGTTTTTCTTTATTTTTACTATTTTCTGCATTGGAGAATAACATTGAAGACATCAATAACACATATGGAATCATGTAGTAACTAAAAAGTGTTGAACATATCAAAATATAATTTATATTAGACTTTCTTCAAAGTAGCCACCCTTCACCTTGATGACAGCTTTGCACACTCTTGGCATTCTCTCAAGCAGCTTTCTGTTATTTTTTTATTTATTTATTTAACCAGGTAGGTCAGTTGAGAACAAGTTCTCATTTACAACTGCGACCTAGCCAAGATAAAGCTAAGCAGTGCGACAAAAACAACAACACAGAGTTACACATGGAATAAACAAACGTACAGTCAATAACACAATATAAAAATCTATATACAGTTTGTGCAAATGTAGTAAGATTAGGGAGGTAAGGCAATAAATATGCAATAGTGGCGAAATAATTACAATTTAGCATTAACACTGGAGTGAGATGTGCAGATGATGATGTGCAAGTAGAGATACTGGGGTGCAAAAGAGCAAAAATAAAATAAAATATGGGGATGAGGTAGTTGGGTGGGCTATTTACAGATGGGCTGTGTACAGGTGCAGTGATCGGTAAGCTGCTCTGACAGCTGATGCTTAAAGTTAGTGAGGGAGATATAAGTCTACAGCTTCAGTGATTTTTGCAATTCGTTCCAGTCATTGGCAGCAGAGAACTGGAAGGAAAGGCGGCCAAAGGAGGAGTTGGCTTTGGGGATGACCAGTGAAATATACCTGCTGGAGCGCATGCTACGGGTGGGTGTTGCTATGGTGACCAGTGAGCTGAGATAAGGCGGGGCTTTACCTAGCAAAGACTTTTAGATGACCTGGAGTCATTGGGTTTGGCTACGAATATGAAGCGAGGGCCAGCCAACGAGAGCATACAGGTCGTAGTATATGGGGCTTTGGTGAGAAAATGGATGGCATGTGATAGACTACATCTAATTTGCTGAGTAGAGTGTTGGAGGCTATTTTGTAAATGACATCGCCGAAGTCAAGGATCGGTAGGATAGTCAGTTTTACGAGGGTATGTTTAGCAGCATGAGTGAAGGAGGCTTTGTTGCAAAGTAGGAAGCCAATTCTAGATTTAATTTTGGATTGGAGATGCCTAATGTGAGTCTGGAAGGAGAGTTTACAGTCTAACCAGACACCTAGGTATTTGTAGTTGTCCACATATTCTAAGTCAGAACCGTCCAGAGTAGTGATGCTAGTCGGGCGGGCAGGTGGGTGTGGGCAGTGATCGGTTGAAGAGCATGCATTTAGTTTTGCTAGCATTTAAGAGCAGTTGGAGGCCATGGAAGGAGTGTTGTATGGCATTGAAGCTCGTCTGGAGGTTTGTTAACACAGTGTCCAAAGAAGGGCCAGAAGTATACAGAATGGTGTCGTCTGCGTAGAGGTGGATCAGAGAATCACTTGCAGCAAGAACGACATCATTGATATATACAGAGAAAAGAGTCGGCCTGAGAATTGAACCCTGTGGCACCTCCATAGAGACTGCCAGAGGTCCGGACAACAGGCCCTCCGATTTGACACACTGAAATCTATCTAAGAAGTAGTTTGTGAACCAGGCGAGGCAGTCATTTGAGAAACCTAGGCTGTTCGGGTCTAGAGTGTCTCCCCCTTTGAAGAGGGGGATGACCGCGGCAGCTTTCTAATCTTTAGGGATCTCAAACGATACGAAATAGAGGTTGAACAGGCTAGTAATAGGGGTTGCAACAATTGCGGCAGATAATTTTAGAAATAGAGGGTCCAGATTGTCTAGCCCAGCTGATTTATAGGGGTCCAGATTTATTGGTGGTGACAGTGTTTCCTAGCGTCAGTGCAGTGGGCAGCTGGGAAGAGGTGCTCTTATTCTCCATAGACTACAGTGTCCCAAAACGTTTTTGAATTTGTGCTACAGGATGGTGAGAAAAGCACTTTTAAAGAACAACCAGGCATCCTCTACTGACGGGATGAGGTCAATATCCTTCCAGGATACCCGGGCCAGGTCGATAAGAAAGGCCTGCTGGCTGAAGTGTTTTAGGGAGCGTTTGACAGTGATGAGGGGTGATCGTTGCGGATGTGGTAGTAAAACATAACTGAGGAAAAATATACACATTGATTAATGCAAAGATACACATTGGTTAATGCACTATGTGATAGCAGACAACATGATTGACATAACTTAGATTGCATTTCTAATATTGGCTGAGGCTTAAGTGCTAAAACAAGTATGTAAGATAACTTGGACAGTTGTCAAGATATAGGTGACACCAATCAAGAACTGAAATAACCATAGGGCCAAAAGAGTGATCTTATGCTGAGCAGAGACAGAGGATACCAAGTGCATCTCTCAGAATGCCACAGTCTATTTTGCCACTTGTGAGCAGAACATAGGTCAAAGGTTGTCTCGGCTAGTGACAAGGCTGTAAAGCTGAGACCCATAAATACATATGTTAAGAGTCAGACATTACAGGGTCTGTAAAATTAGACAGAGCCCAAACAGCTGTCAGGTGTGAGTGACAGCAAGCAAATGCTGAGTCAGAGAGAATGTGGTGAGGAGAGTTAAAGACAAGCTATTTTCACATACAGAGAACAATGCATTGAAACCATAAGAAATAATTCTATACATCAAGTAGAGATAGAATACTAATCCATTAGGGTCTAAAGGATGACAGCAGAATGGTCAACACAAGTAATATATGTACACAATAAATGTATTATTGTTATAACATTGAAGGGGCTGCCACCATATGATCTAAACTTGGAACCGATAGGGGCATTACTGGGCGTGAACAAGCAAGAACTCAGATCAAAAGATGATAGGTGGCATGAGAGAAAGAAGGAGTGACTGCATTTACATATGGGCTGTACTCATATACTGTAAGGGTATAAATCAGAGTTGTGTGATCAATGTGATCAGCTGTTTCCCGGGTCAGCTCGACTTTTAATTACTCTGAATTAAAAGTCTTATTGAATTCACAAGTTTCTTGTATGAGTGTCATATGTTGAAGAAGATTTTTTCCACGACACGGACGATTGCAATGAGGCAGTGATCGCTGAGATCCTGGTTGAAGACAGCAGAGGTGTATTTAGAGGGCAGGTTGGTCAGGATGATGTCTATGAGGGTGCCTGGGTTTACGGATTTGGGGTTGTACCTGATAGGTTCCTTGATAATTTGTGTGAGATTGTAGGACGGCCGGGGTGTTAAGCATATCCCAGTTTAGGTCACCTAACAGTACGAACTCTGAAGATACACGTGGGGCAATCAATTCACATAAGGAGTCCAGGGCACAGCTGGGGGCTGAGGGGGGTCTATAACAAGCAGCAACAGTGAGAGACTTATTTCTGGAAATGTGGATTTTTAAAAGTAGATCCTCGAACTGTTTGGTCACAGACCTTTATAGCATGGCAGAACTCTGCAGGCTATCTCTGCAGTAGATTGCGACTCCGCTCCCTTTGGCAGTTCTATCTTGGCGGAAAATGTTGTCGTTGGGGATAGACATTTCTGAATTTTTGGTGGCCTTCCTAAGCCAGGATTCAGACACGGCTAGGACATCAGGGTTGGTGGAGTGTGCTAAAGCAGTGAGTAAAACAAACTTAGGGAGGAGGCTTCTGATATTAACATGCATGAAACCAAGGATTTTACAGTTACAGAAGTCAACAAGTGATAGCGCCTGGGGAATAGGTGTGGTACTGGGGTCTACAGGGCCTGGGTTAACCTCTACATCACCAGAGGAACAGAGGAGGAGTAGGATAAGGGTACAGCTAAAGACTATAAGAACTGGTTGTCTAGTGCGTTGGGAAGAGAGAATAAAAGGAGAAGATTGTTGGGCGTGGTAGAATAGATTCAGGGTATAATGTACAGACAAGGGTATGGTAGGATGTGAGTACAGCGGAGAAAAACCTAGGCGTTGAGTGACGATGAGAGAGGTTTTGTCTCTGGTGGCACCAGTTGAGGTGAGGTGAGGCCAGGTGAGGTCTCCGCATGTGTGGGGGGTGGCACAAAAGAGCTATCAAAGGCAAGGTGAGCGGGACTGAGGGCTCTACAGTGAAATAAAACAACAAGAACTAGCCGAGACAGCAGTAGACAAGGCATATTGACATTAGAGAGAGGCATATTAACATTACAGAGAGGCATAAATCAATCACAGGTGTTGATCGGGAGAGCTAAGGCAACAACGGGTAAATGGCGATGAATGGGCAGAGCGGGTCAGTTAGGTACATACAGGACCTGAGTTCGAGGCTGGGGCCGACAGATGAACAAAATTAGGTACTGTGTAATTGAAACAGTCCAGGGGGCATCAGCTGTGTAGCTGAGTGATCATAGGGTCCAAAGAACAGCAATAGGTGAGTCAGGGAGCCGTTCAGTAGTCAGTACTATGCTAGTTGAGCGGGAGAAACAGCGTTTAGAAAGCTAGCGGGCCGGGGCAAGAAGATGGGTCTTCGGCAACATTGCAACGGAAAAGCCTGTTGAGACCACATCGGGCGATTACGTCGGCAGACCAGTTGTGATGGATCGGCGGGGTTCCGTGTCGACAATAAAGGGTCCAGGGCAATTGGCAAAAGAGGTATTGTAGCCCTAGAATTAGCTGGTATATGGGCCTAGCCCGAGGCTAGCTCAAGGCTAACTGGTGCTTGCTTCGGGACAGAGGCGTTAGCTAACAGTAGCCACTCGGTAGCAGCTAGCTAGCTGCGATGATCCGGTGTAATGGTCCAGAGCGGCAGGAATCCGGTGATGTGGTAGAGAGAAGCAGTCCGATATGCTCTGGGTTGATATCACGCTGTGCAGACCGGCATGTTATATCCGAGCTAAAGCTGGCGGTGTCCGAGCTAAATGTGAAGACTGCTAGCCATGGCTAACAAAGACTAGTAGCTAGTTAGCTGGCTAGCTCCTGACGGAGGTTCCAGTTATAAGGAATAAAAATAGCAGATCTGTACCACATTGGATGAGGCGGGTTGCAGGAAAGTATATTTCGTTTGTCGATAGAAAGTGAGATTAAAATGTATACGAGAAAAAAAAGGAAAGAAAAACGTCTATTTACACGGGATATGACACGGGATAAGACAAAGACAAACACAACACACATCCGACTGCTACGCCATCTTGGATCACAGCTTCATGAGGTAGTCACCTGGAATGCATTTCAATTAACAGGTGTGCCATGTTAAAAGTTAATTTGTGGAATATATTTCCTTCATAATGTGTTTCAGCCAATCAGTTGTGTTGTGACAAAGCAGGGGCCACAGGAAAGGAAGACCCAGAGTTACCTCTGCTGCAGAGGATAAGTTCATTAGAGTAAACTGCACCTCAGAAATTGCAGCCCAAATAAATGCTTCTCAATTCAAGTATCAGACACATTTCCTTAGTCCTTTGTGTGTGTGTGTGCACGCACGCGCTTCCCCCTTTTTTGGCAGGATTCCCGAACACAGACACCTCTGACTTTTCTTCACTGAGTGCTTGTTCATTACACTGCATAACAAATGTATGGCAGGGCCTCCCTGGGAGGAAGAAGGAAGGGGGAGAGGGGAGTGAAAGAGCGAGAGACAGAGACAGAGACAGAAAGAGACAGAGACCTAGAGCGAGACAGAGACAGAGAGAGACAGAGACAGAGAGACAGAAAGAGAAAGAGACAGAGACCTAGACCGAGACAGAGACAGAGACAGAGACAGAGACAGAGACAGAGACAGAGACAGAGAGAGACAGAGACAGAGACAGAGAGGGCTAATAATAAAATAAAATATTTGGCATGGGTCATCAGATCCTCAAAAAGATCTATAGCTGCGCCATCGAGAGCATCCTGACCGGTTGCATCACCGCCTGGTATGGCAACTGTTCGGCATCCGACCGTAAGACGCTACAGAGGGTAGTACGTATGGCCCAGTACATCACTGGGGCCAAGATTCCTGCCATCCAGGACCTATATACTAGGCGGTGTCAGAGGCCCCAAAAAATGTCAAAGACTCCAGTCACCCAGGTCATAGACTGTTCTCTCTGCTACCGCACGGCAAGTGGTACCGGAGCACCAAGTCTAGGTCCAAAGGGCTCATTAACAGCTTCTACCCCCAAGCAATACGACTGCTGAACAATTAATCAAATGGCCACCTGGATTATTTGCATTTACACCCCCCCACCCCCTTTGTTTTTACACTGCTGCTACTTGCATAGTCACTTTACCCCTACTTGCATGTACAAATTACCTCGACTAACCTGTACCCCTGCACATTGACTCGATACTGGTACCACTGTATATAGCCTCGTTATTGTTATTTTATTGTGTTCCTTTTTTTTTTTTACTTTAGTTTATTTACTAAATATTTTCTAAACTTTATTTTCTTAAAACTGTATTGTTAGTTAAGGGCTTGTAAGTAAGCGTTTCACAGTAAGGTCTAAACCTTTTGTATTCGGAGCATGTGACAAATAACATGTGATTTGATCTAGAGTAGTAATAATGAAGAGAGGGAAGCTGCCTCCCTTTAACACTACTGATGGTTATTTACCAAAATGAGGGTTTGAATATGGACAGAAAGGAAAGAAGGATGGAGGGAACACAGAAGAGAGGAACACTAATTAGAATGATGGAGACACTCTGTCGCCTGTCTCATCCTTGTCATCCTCCTCTCCTCTCCGGCTCTCTTCCTTCCCTTCTTTGATGTCTCATGGAGACTTACTGAGTCCCTGCTCAGGCTCCCAAAATCAAAGTGCTCAACTGTTAGGATGGAGGGATGGAGAGAGAGAGGGAGGGAGCTGGCCTCCCATGACACTATGAAACTTGAAATTTTATACAGTCAGAAAAATGTTATAATGATTATAGAAAATAAAAGGAATATGCAAAACCAGCCCAAGTCCCCTGCTGCCTGTGTTCAGCTCTTAACCTGTTTGCGTGCTAAAAAGGAAACATGGACTATATTATTATAAAGTATTATATAAATATGATCATAAAACCACAATGCAACACCACTACTAAGCATTGCTTTAGCCTGTTACTATTGAGGATTTAACTCATTCTTTAAACAAAGTCATTAACGTTTTCACTTTGATGTTTGTGCTCAATGTCAAAGATAAATAAAGACTTTATTATTATTAAACAAGTAGCTAGCATAACACAGCCCAAACATTCAGTATTGCATTCATGTTATAGCTAGCAATGTTTCAAATATACACTGTCAACGATCTTCAACCTCCTGTCTTGTTTCTAAGGAAGAAGTAGCACTTCTCAATTCTTAGAAAATATTTTTATTTAATCTCTAGAATTGATGTAATTTTGAAGGACCTGCCACTAGCTAATGACATCTTTCAGTATTTGTACACAGTAATGTCTCCAAAACTCTCTCTAAGTGTAATATAGAGCACAACCCTGGCCTGTGTCTATTCTCTCTCCACACAAAAAGCCCTTGAAGCATCACGACTCAGCTGCATAAGAGGCTGATTGCAGTCTTCAGAAGCACTGAACCTTCAGATGACATTCAACAAACACACAGCTTATTCAACACACACACACACACACGTTGCAGAGCACAACCACTCATTACTGCAGAGCCATGGGTCTGTTATTGGGATCAATAAGAGAAAAGATGTTAGTAACCTGACAGACAGTTATTACCACTGAGTAACTCTAACTCAAAGACAACAGTCAACAACTCACTCACACCGAGGACAACAGTCAGACCACATAACAAGGTAAAGACCAACTCTAGGCCAAGGACTCACTTAACTCTTACAGAAGAGTAAATAACAGCAGAGGAAAGATATTCAGTGTTTGCATTGCATACATGGAGGGATTCACTTTGAGAGACGCGTCGTGTGCGCATGTGTGTGTACGTCTTACCTGACAGACTGCCGGGCCTCTGTAGCGTAGCGGTAGCATAGAGCTCATGGGATATCTTGTACTGGTCGGAGGCGTGGTGAGCAGCCAGTCTTTTAGGAGACAGAGTAGCGTAGCTCCCTATGCCCGAACTCATCTAGGGATTCACATAGAAACAAATTGTGTAGAACATGATTATCTTTATTCTAGAGAGTGTTGCTTAAGAATAATGTGCAGTACTATGCATTGAATATCTGTGTTTCAATACACACCAGGTGTAGTGGGGATGACGAAGCGCTAGCCCCTCCCCCGGCAACTGTTGCTATGGAGTTGGGTGGAGAGCCCACCCTCAGCGGAGACCCTGTTGTTGTCACGGCACCAGTGGTGCTGTAAGCAGAACAACTTGTTTGCTTATGGTGATCATTTTAAATGTTTTCAAATGTAGGTTTAACCTCGTTCTTCTTCCAAACCAACCAATGAAATGGCCCTACCTGTAGGACTTGGCGAGTCGGTTGGCTGGGGACTGTTTGTTGGGTGAGGATGAGGAGGAGGAAGGTAGGCGCTGAGTGGTAGCGTAGCCCGGTGTGTCTGAGGCTGAGCCCAGGCGCTGCAGCTTGCTGGGAGAACCAGACCCTCCACCTCCACCTCCGGTCAGAGGGGAGCTCACACGCTGGGCAGGCAGGGTGGAACTGGAGTAGTAGTGACCTGGGATAAGATGGAACAGGGGTTAGAACAAGGTTGAAGAACGTTAGTCCTCTAGATGCTGATCTAACACCAGTTTAGCACTTTCCCTAAGCTGTTGCTAGATCTGTGCCTAAGGGCAATTTCTAACCAAAGCTGAAAGGATTGGATGCCATGTGTAGTACCTTTAATGGTATTATCTCTGTCTCATTTCTCTTTATGTATAATGCTATGTACTGTATAATAATACAATAATTTCTAACAAAAGCTAAAAGGATTGGATGGCAAGTGTGGTTCCTCGTCTCTTTAATGGCATTATCTCTCTCTCTAAATTCTGTCTATACAATGTTATGTATACAGTACCTTGTATTTATATAATGTACTGGTATTGTAGGTATATTGTATGTATATAATGCAGATATACAGTATACCGATTGTGGGAAGCTGTGCATCAGGCAGATGAAAGGCACTGCCATGGCTCTGAGAGAAGGAGTCTCCTCCACTACCTCCCCCTCCCCCTGCCTGCTGCTGCTGGGCTGCACGACTAGATGTCACCTGGAGGGAGAAAGAGAGAGCGTAAAGAGAGAGAGATTAAAGAGAGTGATAGAGGAGAGAGGAGAAAGAAGAGACAGAGGGGAGAGTAAAGAGACAGAGGGAGACAGACAGAGAGAGAGAGAGAGAGAGAGAGAGAGAGAGAGAGAGAGAGAGAGAGAGAGAGAGAGAGGGAGAGAGAGAGAGAGCGCGGTGGACAGAGAGGGAGAGAGAGAAGGGGGGGTTGTAAAAGACAGGAAATTACTATTATACCTTATCACCGCATCCCTTCTCTCTATGTCTTCTTAAGGTAACAGATTAAGGTAACAGACATTTAAAAAAGTTAGAACCTATAACTCTGCCACAGACGATATCCGGTCCAGTTGGATCCCACTATCAGATCATGCATTTTGCACCAAGTCACAGTGAGGCAGCTGATCCTATCCCAACACAACAAACAGAGTTATCTAATGTATTCGTCGAGATCCTCAGAGACAGGAGCACAGCACATGTTTCTACTCCTCTGAGCTCCTTCCCCTTATGCTAATGACAGTCACCATGCATATATCTCTAAAGGTGAACCCCACACACACACACGCTGAGGCTCGCTTGCAGTAGGCCCCCGTTTAACTGTGCACACACACACATACACACACACACACACACACCTTCCTCAGGCAGCTCCTGGCTCCAGGCTGTATTTTCCCTCCCTAATAAGCCAAAGCGTGTCTACTGATTACAGTGACTCTGTGGTTCCAGGTCTCTCATTGAGCCCAGGCACCACAGTGTAGAATAACATTTTTGCATCTACTTATCCATTTTGAGATTTTGGGGTATTTTGGTCCATTAATATTAGTATTTTCAAAAAGTTAAAATAAAAATGGCAAAAAGCTGATGAAAATGTATATTTCCGTTAGTTTATCATTACCGTCATCAAAATGTCATGAATTGTAACCACTTTTAAATGGACATACATCCATTTCAAATCTCACTATATTGAATCACACATATGTAAAAGCCAATTTCATAGAACATTTTTACAAATTGGACTATATGTAGTAACTTTGAAGAGATGGTGATTGGGTCCAAATAGGCATTTGATAGTCTTAATTCAGTGTACTTGTCTTTAACTGACATTTCCTGAAAGTCAGACTCATCCCACATGCCAACTAATTTCTCTAAGCTTCAGAAGCATCTGCATCCACCAAATGTTGTGTGGTTATCCTTAGAGGTATTCTCCAGACTCGATATGGTGTCACATCGCTATTCTTTATGACATTTTCTTTTGAAATTAAATGCTTGTACCTTTCTTTAGAATTTTACAGATAGAAATATGAAAAAAGTATTTATCCACAATCTGCTATGTATAAGTCTGGTTCTAACTTCCAGAAAAATGTATGCACATATTTAATGATATAACACCAAATTATCATATTATTCAGAAACATTTGTATTTTTTAAAATTATTATTTTTGTGTCCACATTCAACTGGTAAAAGTTGATTGTGATATGATTAAGGGGAAACATTTACCCTATTAGGGTGTGGTGCCTGGCCTTAACAGAAGGCCATGATAACTGATTCATCAGACACGGAATGGATTATGCTGTTTAAAACCTGCAGTCATTAGTTCACTAGACTAAAGTCTTAAACCAAACAGTCCCAAATGGCATCCTATTCCCTATTTAGTGAACTACTTTTGACCTAGTGCTCTGATCAAAAGTAATGCATTATATAGGGAATAGGGTGCCATTTGGGACACAGAACAATCCTGTGGTTGTCTTGGGGTTTCAGCATTGAGGGAGACACTGCTGTAATGTCAGTGTTCAGATATAGCCTGATCCCTGTGTACCAGGTGACACATCTCCATACCTTAAATATTCATCCGGAGGACCATAGTGGTATAAATACACTGCAGGAAAACGGCTATCTGAGACAGTGGCTTACATAAACAAATGCACACACACACACACGCACACACACACACACACACACACACAAAATGAAAGATAAATAGATAGGCACTATGCTCCACTCTTCGTAAGAGATTCACAGTGTGTGTTATAGGTGCTAGATCTCTATGCATTGTTGAAGCAGAAGTACCATTGTAGTATAAATACCTAGCTAGTAGTAGCGTATAAGAGGCTCTACTGTATGTGATGCAGTAGTCTTATATAATCAGTCTATCCTGGTCTGGAGTAGACTATACAGCCAGTGCTACTCAGAACATCTCCCCAATCAACCTGACAGACAGGGAAAAACATCACTGGAACACAACGAGACAGAGAGAGAGACAGAGGGAGGACAGGGCAGGGATGGGGGGGATTGGGCGATGGGGAGGACGGTAAAAGAGGACAGGACCGCTCATATTGGCACAATTGAAACAGGAAGAAAGAAGACAAGAGAGACAGGCAATGCTTCTCTTCCTCTCTCTTGTCAGTCTCTTTGTCACGATCTCCTTGAGTGACGGACCAAGATGCAGCGAGGTATCCAGTATACATACTTTATTTAACACGTAACTGGGAAAATAATGAACAAACGAAGATCGTAACACCGGTGTGGCTAAAAGTGCACACACCACAAAACATACTATTTAAAACAATGACCCAAAAAACCCTATTGAAAACCACAAACATATATATGGTTCCCAATTAGAGGTAACGACAATCAGCTGCCTCTAATTGGGAACCATTTCCCCAACATAGAAATACAAAACCTAGAACACAAAACCCTCCTAAACAAAAGACAAACTAAACACCAGCCTGCTAACCCAGGCCTGGACGTGACACTCTTGTTTTTGTTTGTGTTTGTGTTTGTGTGTGTGTGTGTGTGTGTGTGTGTGTGTGTGTGTGTGTGTGTGTGTGTGTGTGTGTGTGTGTGTGTGTGTGTGTGTGTGTGTGTGTGTGTGTGACAAGATCTCACGGTTTTAACAATTTGACTTAAAATTCCGACGTTTGTCCACATTTCTCCAAACGTCAAATTTCAAAGTTTCTCCAAACGTCAAATTGTGTGTGTGTGTGTACTGATACTGATACACTGAAAAACATACATTTGCATTTCCTTTCCTCTAGTAATTAGCTACTTTTTCAAAATGTATCCCTATGTATTATTCATAACCATACAGACAGCAAAATAAAACATTTGCCCTCTCAATGCAGGCAGTATCTTTTAATAAAGCTTTGCAGTTGGTAACAAATAGCAGGTGTGTTTGTGTGTATGTCTGAGTAGATGAGCACCTGTGTGTGTTTGTGTGTAAATGTTTTGTGTGTGTGTGTGTGTGTGTGTGTGTGTGTGCGTTTTGTACTGTCAGCTAGCTTGTGAAAAAATGAACATAGGGAATACATGTCTCCTGCAGGCTAGAGGATAATTGGAATCCTCTTGGTCAGTGTGAGGAGATGAACACCCATTCACCTCCTTTAACAAATGATTAGAGAAATAACAAACCAAACTGGTATCTCCCCATGCAATTAAACAGTCCACCTTCACTGCTCCCCTCTCCCTTCCACCTAGATCAAATAAACCGTGCTAAATGTATCTGTCTCTTTCCTCTAACTTCTACTAGCCACACACACCTCCCCAGGCCACTATGACCTGTGTAGAGCAGCAGGATAGCCCACACACGATGGTGTGCATGATAAATAGAGAGAGAGAGAGAGAGAGAGAGAGATGAAGGGGAATGGGAAAGAGGAGAGAAAGTTAGAGCCGACTCTTTTAGCTTGTTCCGAGCTAGCAGCTAGCTGAAGACTTTTGACTTGTAGAATGTAACTTTACCCTTCATAAGGTTAAGCTAAGGAGCATTAGAAAAGGTGAAAGCAGTAGATGGTATGCAGAACAGCCAAATCGCACAGTCAAGAGGAGAGCTGGGCAGAGAACCCCCTGCCTGGCTCCCTTCCTCCATCCCTGGGTACAGAGTAAAAACTGCTCAGGACAGTAGTGTTCGTCAAAAAAATATATGAACAAATACCGCAGTAGCATATTAGAGTAACGTTGTCTTGAATGCGACAACTGCTTTACAAGAACAGTTTGTGAGTCGATAAACATTAGCATTATCCTCATCATCATATCTTCATCTTCCTCCTCATCATCATCGTCATGGTGACCTACCTGGTTGTAGCTGTGCACGGCCCCTCCGACCTGTCCACTGCGCTGTGGGGTTGCCGCTGCAGCGCTGTCGCTAAGGGCAAGGGTCTGGTTGCTATGGTAGCTGGCGGAGTACTGGAGCGAAGCCTCTGGGGTGGAGTTGAGCTGCAAAGAACTCTGGGAAAGAAGAGCTGGGGAGAGAGAGAGGGAGAGAGCGGGAAGGAGAGAGATGCAGCTATTTAGAACAGGCAGTGCAGCGTTTCAGCCCTCAGTGATTTAGAAAAAGCATGCATCATTTATCAGGAGAGGGAGAGGAGAAGAGGGAGGATGGGGTGGATAAGGGGTTACAGGGGAGGAGGAGAGGGAGGAGGTGGTGGATAAGGGGTTAAAGGGGAGGAGGAGAGGGAGGAGGGGGTGGATAAGGGGTTACAGAGGAAGAGGAGAGGGAGGAGAGAAGAAGAGGGAAATAAGGGTAAAGGTGGAAAAAGTGGAAGGCAGAGTATCGAGGGGGTAGAAAGGAGGAAAAGAGAAGGTGACCTCAGAGGAGAGATGAGAGATGAGAGGAGCAGAAAAGGAGAGAGGAGAGGAAGGGGATAGATGAGAGGAGAGGAGCAGAGAAGGAGAGAGGAGAGGAGCAAAGAAGGAGAGAGGAGAGGAGCAGAGGAGCAGAGAAGAAGAGAGAAGAGGAGCAAAGGAGGAGAGAGGAGAGGAGCAGAGAAGAAGAGAGGAGCAGAGAAGGAGAGAGGAGAGGAGCCGAGAAGGAGAGAGGAGAGGAGCAGAGAAGGAGAGAGGAGAGGAGCCGAGAAGGAGAGAGGAGAGGAGCAGAGAAGGAGAGAGGAGAGGAGC
>QNTS01001847.1:60804-91389 GCA_003317085.1 Hucho hucho
ACACACACACACTGCAGAGCACAACCAAGCCTGCATATGCTGTTTTGTATATGGGCTTTTTGTATAATATAATGTTGTCTGCTTCTGAACTGACAGAGGAAAATCCAAACCAAGGGTGTTCTGTTCTTTCCAACTAAATAGTCCCCTCGATTCTCAGTGGAATGACTGTCATTTTGAGGACTATTATGAGAGGTCCACTACATTTAGATACCACTCTCCTTCTATCAGACGGAAAAGCCTGTGTGTGCATCAGTTTGGTTTGGGTTTCTTTCATAAAATATCCTTTCTGAAATGGGTTTTTAGTAAATACAAACTGATGGCTAAACCTCTTTGGGGTAGCATTGATGACAGAGAGATGGAAATGTCTTACAGATTTGATTGTGTTATTTCTTCCGTGCCCCTAAATGAGCTCTTAGCGGGAAGTTGCACCAGAGGAAACATATCAAGACTTAGGAAGAGACTAAAGAAAGAGTAGGACCGTTACACACACACACACACAAACACACCCATATTAAAATAAGAGCTGTCCTTACGTTCTCCTGTGTTGTATTGATGAGGGTCCAGTATTCCAGACTCCTGCAGGGATCTGATGCAGGAGTCGACCAGCTCCAGTCCTGTGGTCAGCTCATCCTCTATGTCCTTCTGGCCATCAGCTGGACAGGAAACAGGGGGAACAGGTTAGTCTGGGTCACAGTGATGACACAACCTCCATAAAGTGTGTGTATTTTCAATGTCACACAAATTTGATGACATCCATGTTTGTGATATCTGGTTGTATTCTTAGGAAATATGCAAAATGAAATATTATACAATGATTATCAATAAAAACGGCTAATAAAAAGTAAAGTATTTGACGTTTAGCCTACCTTGGGTGTTCCAGCGAAACTGTTCATCTGCCGAACTGCAAGAAAACAGTTGAGGTTAAGAAAGATAACTCATAATATAGTTCATTGTTGTTATCAAATATTCAAACTATTTACTGTAGACAGCTGAGGTAAAAAAAAAACTAACAAGCTGTAATAGCGGTGGTCAGAGATTCAGCACCATTGAAGTGGACAGCGACTGAATAGGAATTCTGAAGTTCAGCACCAACAGAACAGAGGACAGCGGCCGTCCGGACTACAGCCACTCGCCACCGGGAGACCACAGCAAGGCCTTACCAGGAAGGAAGTCAGAAGTTTACACAAACCTATAAGTGGAAGGCTCCCCAAGACCTCTGCTTGCAATCCTGAATCAGCCATATTGACTTTTTCAAACCTTATAATTGTCAATAATAGGGAATAAACTGCAAGTAAACAAAAATATAACTTTCCATTGTTCTGTGAAATCTCTGCCACGTCCTCTTTACTTTTCCGGATCAGGGATAGACCGCGCTAAGAGGCTAATGTTGCTCTGTTAGCTAGCTCCCTAGGACAATCAATGAGAGCCAGTTACAGAGTTATTTCCTCTTGAGAGAACAAAGCTGAGTACATTATAGCCAGTCAGACCGGAAAGAAGCAACAAGATGCTCAGTGTGTGATCAATGTTAGAGCAGCATGACACACAAAGAAACGCACAAACATAGTCGCAGCATTTGTAGATATTTGTAGAAATAGTATCTCTCTCATACAGAACCTTTACAATACTGTAAAACATTGGTGGTGGATAAGGTAATTTCCCTCCATACACTGTGTCACGCTCTCTCTCTCTCTCTCTCTCTCTCTCTCTCAAATTCAAATTCAAATTCAAGCTGCTTTATTGGCATGAAAAACATTGTGTCAATATTGCCAAAGCAACAATGTATACAGTATACATTGTAATAAAATTAGAAACAATAACAAAAAATAATATAAAATGGTAGTAAATAATAATACAAAATTAAATACAAAAATAATAACAATAAAATGGTAATAGTCAGTAGTAGAAATTTAATAAATTGAAAAAATCTAAATATGGAAAATTAAACTATAACTAACTTATAACTAAATAACGGTAATCTACATCTGTACTACAACTACCATCATCATCACTACTACTACCATCATCATCATCATCTCTCTCTCTCTCTCTCTCTCTCTCTCTCTCTCTCTCTCTCTCTCAATTAAATTCAAGGGCTTTATTGCCATGGGAAACACAGTTACATTGCCAAAGCAAGTGAAATAGATAAGAAGCAAAAGTTAAATAAACAATATAAAATTAACAGTAAACATTACACTCCAAAGCAATAGAGACATTTCAAATGTCATAAAATGTCTATGTAGTGTTATAACGATGTGCAAATAATTAAAGTACAAAAAAGAAAATAAATCAACATAAATATTATATTTACAATGGTGTTTGTTCTTCACTGGTTGCCCTTATCTTGTGGCAACAGGTCACAAATCTTGCTGCTGTGATGGCACACCGGTATTTCACCCAATAGATATGGGAGTTTATCAAAATTGGATTTGTTTTCGTATTCTTTGTGTGTCTGTCTAATCTGAAGGAAATATGTGTCTCTAACATGGTCATACATTTAGCAGGAGGTTAGGAAGCTCAGTTTCCACCTCATTTTGTGGGCAGTGTGCACATAGCCTGTCTTCTCTTGAGATCCAGGTCTGCCTATGGCAGCCTCTCTCAATAGCAAGGCTATACTCACTGAGTCTGTACATAGTCAAGCTTTCCTTAATTTTATGTCAGTCACAGTGGTCAGGTATTCTGCCACTGTGTACTCTCTGCCCAGTGTTTTTGTAGATTCTTTCCAATGAGTCTAGTAATTATCTTTTGGATTTCTTATGATTTGGTTGGGTCTAATGGTGTTACTGTCCTGGGGCTCTGTGGGGTCAGTTTGTGTTTGTGAACAGAGCCCCAGGACCAGTTTGCTTAGGGGACTCTTCTCCAGGTTCATATTGTCACGACTTCCGCCGAAGTTGGTCCCTCTCCTTGTTCGGGCGGCGTTCGGCGTTCGACGTCACCGGTCTTCTAGCCGCCACCGATCCATCTTTCATTTTCCATTGGTTTTTTCTTCATTTTTTACACACCTGGTTTCCATTCCCATAATTACATGTTCCTTATTTAACCCTCTGTTTCCCCCATGTTTTTGTGCGTGATTATTCGTTGTAATCTTGGTCCGTTGTTTCGTGTGATTGTATATCACTACGTGTATTGTATTCTTATTGAGCAAAGTTTATGAATACTCATCTTTGTTGTCCTGAGCCTGACTCCGCTGTACCTGCATCATCGAGACCCATTACACATATCTCTGCTTTGTTATGGAAGGTTTGGGAATTACTTCCTTTTAGGTGGTTGTAGAATTTAACGTCTCTTTTCTGGATTTTGATCATTATCGGGTATCGGCCTAATTCTGCTCTGCATGCATTATTTGGTGTTTTTTGTTGTACACTCAGGATATTTTTGCAGAATTCTGCATGCAGTGTCAGTTTGGTGTTTGTCCCATTTTGTGAATTCTTGGTTGGTGAGCGGACCCCAGACCTCAAAACCATAAAGGGCAATGGGTTCTATAACTGATTCAAGTATTTTAACCAGATCCTAATTGGTATGTCAAATGCTATGTTATTTTTGATGGTGTAGAAGGCCCTTCTTGCCTTGTCTCTCAGATTGTTCACAGCTTTGTGGAAGTTACCGGTGGCGCTGATGTTTAGGACGAGGTATGTATAGTTTTTTGTGGTATCTCTCTCTCAGAAACACTATAGCAGGCTATGCAGAAACACACAATGAGTATGTGTGTGCGTCTTTCTGTGCTTGTGTCTGTGCATTTGTGTGCGTGTTTTTAATGAGCCCCAGGAGAAGAGGGATCACTGGGTCAAGAGGAGCTCCCCTCGTGATCCTGGTGATAACTTAGACCACGGCAGTGTGTGTGTGTGTGTGTGTGTGTGTGTGTGTATGTGTGTGTGTGTGTGTGTGTGTGTGCACCCAGGCCTTGCCCTTAATTGCACTGCAGTAGAGCTTCCAGTGTAAAATAGATGGAGGACATTACAGAGGGAGAGGGAGATAGAGAGAGGGGGGAAGGGGAGAAAGAGGGCTGGAGAAGTTAAGTATTGTTTTTGAGTGCAGGACTGGGGCTGTTGCGGTGACCGTATTACCGTCACACTTGCGGTCACGAGTCATGAAGGCACGGTAATAAGGACTCTCCAAGCTCTGCTGCTGCTGATGGTCATTAGTAGCCTACCAAACATGCTAACTGCCTGGTACTCAGCACTCTATTGTCCCTCTAATCACTCTGACATCAATGAAATGTGTTCAAAAATCGAATAAAACATTTCTATAGTCTATGCAATTGCGGAAGAAAACAGAGTGATGGCCACTAATAAAAAGAGGAGGATCCCATCAGCTTTCTATAGGCTAGGCCTACTATATTTATTTCTCAACTTTCCTAATATTAAGCACATTGGTTTTACTTATAACAGGAGTATAGCCTACCTGGCTGGCATGAAAATAAACCAAGTGCATAGATTACATGTATTTTTTCCCCTGTGTAATACGGTGGGTGTAGCTGGTGTAGGTAGTCAGGTGCAGGAGAGCAGAGATGAGTGTACTAAGTAACTTTACGTTCCCCCCATGTCAACATTAAATCTCAGAGGCTTCTCTCTTTTCACACAGACACATGAGAGTTCTAAGAACCCTATTACATTGCCTCTAAGAAAAACAGACAGTGTGAGTACTTGTAATTCTACGACACTATGCTGCGTTGTATGCCTCTTGAGTAAATCTGAGCTGAAAAAACATTTCAGGCTATTCCGTTAAGACAACTGGAGTTTATGCACACCTTGTAATCAAAATTTGAATCTTAATTGGTGCGTTTCAAATTGTCCTTTTGTGAGGCGCAACCGGGAAATAGTTCTGTACGATGGTGAGTGGTGGGTTGATAAACCAGGTGGATCCTCCATCATCGTTTAAATCTCCAGTTTGGCAACATTTTGTCTTTCCACTACAACGCCGATTGACAGAGTTGTGGATAAAACGTTAAAAGGATGTCACCACTGCTCAACGAGAAGAGCCTATGCAGCTGCCAACACCGACACATTTACACCAAAATCACCCAAGTATTCTTACCACCGGAGCAAGATGGAAACACAAAGAAACAACAATACAACCTTGTCTCCCCTCTGCATTCAAGCAGCCCTTCGCAGCTGATTCTAACCCGGCCAAAGAAATGACAACAGCGATAGGTTTTTGTAGCCGCGGATATGCGCCCACTCTTGGTGGTTGAGAATAGGAGTTTCAGCACGTCGTAAAAGTGCATGAGCCACATTAAGAACTTCCCTCTAGCACCCATTTCAGCAAACAGATAGTACCTGCTGTATATAAGTAAGCCAAAGCTAAAGTTGTCAATTAATTGGTCATTGCACCCTGTGTTGCGCTTATTACAGATGAATGGAGCTCCGGGGCTACAGAGAGCTGCTTAACAGTGATAGCCCATCACGAGAAGTACCGTGCTAAAGACATGCCCCTTTTATGAGAGTCACACAAGTGTGCATCATTTTCTTTGTGTAACCAAACATTATAACATAGGCCTATTCAATGTCTGAGTCATGTTAACATATTGATTTTGCACTCATATTGCACTATGTGTTTTCACAATCAGGAATACCAGCACTTTGTATTTTCTTAAATGAACAATAATGAACTACAGTAACTGTTGGCATTTCATTTTCCCGCTGTACCGAAACTTAACTGAACCGTGACCCCAAAACTACAGTACAAACCGTGGGTTTGGTGAACTGTTACAGCCCTAATGCTTTGGTTTAGTTTCCCTGGCACTGTGGCACAAATCCCATTCAAGTCATGGAACCTATATTAGCATTTTCATGTTCAACTCATCTAAAAGTGACTCTGCTGAGCTTCACAATACATTTTAGATACATTCACATGATTTGGAAATGATGTGCAAAAAATGCTAACATTGGTTCCATAGCTTAAATCTGATTTGTGCCACAAATGCTAAACTTTAGCATGTGGAAACTGTCATTTGAGTGAAATATCCATCTAAGGTAAGGGTTAAGATTTGGGATAGGGTTACAACAGAAACAAATAAATCAACGGTTAAGTTTAGGCGTTAACTCCCGAATGGTTAAGGTAAGGGTTAGGGTTTGGAATAGGGTTAAAAGAAACAAACAAAAAATGTGTGCCTACCACTGGGATTAAACACACAACCCTCGGAACCAGAGCTCGCGGTTTATGCCGCCATCACCGTCCAAAATGCCTTAGCAAGCCGCAAGTCTACTTGATGGTAATAGCGCTCACCGTTGCCCCTAGAGGCAAAATTTGAATAAATTTCCCGACATCCTGGGGACCTGGACAAACGTCACATTGTAGCAAATATCACATTGTATCTTGAGTGACCTGGCTGCAATATCGACCTTGGTGTCCATAGGTTATGGCACAATGCACACTGTAGCTGTGAGTGAATGAGTGTTCTTACACAGTTAGATAACAAATGTGTGTGTGACAACATTGTTCGAGAAGGGGTTAACTGCGGGTCAACACATTCATAAACTTTGAGTAATCCCGGGTTCGACAGCATTACTGGACCCACCACACACTGGTTGGACCATCCTAGCTGGAAACCCAGTGGGAATAACCAGCTGTGTTAGTCCCTATAATCTGTGTTAATCCTAGTCTGTGTACAGCAGAGCATCTTAATTCCCCCAATCCCACTAAAGTACCAAATTACCATCTCTGTTAATCTCAATGAAACCCTGACATAGAATTCTAGATTGGAGAGTGTCCACTCCTAATTCCACTGCCACAGTACGGGGCTAGTGTGTGTTTAATATTATTATTTGTAGTTATACTTACTCATGAAGCAGTATTTTACATTTTACCACCGTAACATTTCATATTCTCATCATGGCCAAAATGTTATGGGGTGGACATTATGCCACATAATCTCTCCATGGTGTATTATGCATTGTGGTGTTCTTTCATTATCTGTATCTGCGCAGAGGGAAGCATCATATCAGAGTAAAGATAATAGCAGGGTCATTTTAGCTGGAGGTAACAGATGTTTTAGCACCAATGCGGGGAAACTAACAGGTGTGTTTTAAAATGTAATTATCAGCAGTAACACCCAAGCACACACATTCATATGCACTCACACACACACACAAACAGTCTTATATAACTAACCTTGTGGGGACACACAATTCAGTCCCATTCAAAATCCTATTTTCCCTAACCCTTATACACACACACACACACACACAAAATCAACTACCATAATTAAAAGCTCTCTCTCTCTCCACCGAGGAGTTTTCACATTGTTTTGATTTTGACATTTGCATTCACATTGTCTCGCCCCTTCACTGCGCTCAAGCCCAAACACTCTGCTTATTGACAGGCTGTCATTACCGTGACGAACTGGAACAGTGTTGCTGTGACAACAATCAGTGTGCAGATAGATGTGTATTAATGGGAGTCCAGCTTTCACACAGTTTTATTCATACCATCAATAGCAGGCCAAGTTTAGCAGGCCAGATGGGCATTACTTCTATGTAAAGCCTAAATTACATCTAATAACTTGATATAACACCCCTTATGCATAGCCGCGGGAAGTATGGGTGCTGAAGGTGCTGCAGCACCCCCTGAAAATATATATATTTTTTAAATCACTAAAGTAGTTCACTGGGCCTTTACTAGTCCTGACAGTCGAGTGTTGAATTGCATTTATAGCCTATCATCCAAAACCGCAATGCATGTTTTGGGTTGCTTGTGGCGTTCCGGTTGGTATGGTGGCATCGGCTCTGGGTCGCCACCGATGGAACCGGGGGTACCTAGCCAGCTCGTCGGGCTTCCACGCCCTAGCTGGTTGGAGATGTTTCCTTGCCCCGGCTGGCTCGGATGGCGCCCATCCCACGTCGGGCCTCAGCCGGATCGTCAGTTCTTGTTCGCCCAGCCAGGTCCAGGAGTTTTTTTGTTTTCGTTTTTTGTTTTGTCTGTGACATCGGGGTCGATTCCGCCGCCGATGGAACCGGGGTTGCCTAAGCCAGCCCGTCGGGCTTCCACGCCCTGGCTGTCTCGAGAGGTTTCCTTGCCTCGGTTGGCTTGGCGGCTTCCCATCCCACGTCACTCTCCACCAGATCATCGGGCTCCCTCTCTGCAGCGGGATCGACAGGCGTCTTGCCTCAGCCGGCTCGCCAGGCTCTCACGCTCTTGCCGGTTCGTCGGGCTTCCACGCCCCAACCGGCTTGCCCAGCGCCCATGTCTCGGCCGGTTCGCCCAGGTGGGGCGCCGGGTCGTGCCCCAAGAGGGGGGGTAATGTCACGTCAGCTCCCGCTCTCCCCCCCCCCGGGGGCTCGAGGGCGTCAGGTTCCCCTGCATCACGTCTCCCTCGCTGCAGTGGGATCGACAGGGGTCTTGCCTCAGCCGGATTGTCTGGCTTACATGCCTCAGCCGACTCGCCAGGCTCTCACTCTCCTGCCGGTTTGTTGGGCTCCCACGCCCCAACCGGCTTGTCCAGCTCCCATGTCTCGGCCGATCCACCCAGGTGGGACGCCGGGTAGCGCCCCAAGAGGGGGGGGGGGGGGGGGGGTACTGTCACGTTTGCTTCCGCTCGGCGCTTGAGGGTGCCAGGTTGCCCTACATCACGCACTCCTTCCATTCATTACACACACCTGCTTTCCCCTGTTATTAGTTTGCTGACGCTGTTCCTGTCTTGTGCCATGTCCGTTCTTTATTAAATGAAATGTTTTACTCCCCGTACCTGCTTCGTCTCTCCAGCGTCATCCCATGTGACCACTTGGGGGTTGCGCAATTGGCACATAATGCAAAAGCACGTTTTTACAAAAGCCTCAAACAAAACCAAATTCTTGTAATATAGCCTATTCTTTTTTCATAAGAATATCAACAAATAATTTCAAAAAATTTGTTATTGTAGCAATGATGGCATCTACCTGGCTATAAACTAGATGATGCCAATTGAGGCAAAACTTGCGCGTTCTCGATGGACATTCCTGCATCCAAACGCATGTGTAATGTCTGCTTCCAACTCACACTCTCAAACACGTAGATCCCCTGAACGCAGCTCACTTTCCAGATCCCAATCACCTGAATTCTGATCACTTGTTCACACACCTGTAGGTTATTTACACACACTATTTAGTTCAGTTCATTGCACCCCATCATTGTGAGGTATTGTTTGTTTTTGTCCACATTCTATTCAGAGCGCTGTTTATTTCCATATTAGTCCTCCTGTGTATCGTAGTTTTTGGACATCCTCACTAACAACGTTTTTTGCCTATTCCCTTCCTGTATTTTTGCCTATCAGATTTCCTGTCATCAACCTCTTGCCTGATCTCCACGACTACGTCATTAGCCTTCCCCCTGCCTGTACTGTTCCCTGTTTGGACTTCCTGTGAATGGACTCCCTTCTGCCTGTCCCTGGACCCAGCTACCTGCTTCCTCCTGTGGTCCTTTCCTAATAAACATCTGCTGCGCCCTGCACTTGAAACCAGCGTCTGTCTCCCATCGTATTCATTACAGCATGCATGTGTTGGACCGTTGCTTTGTCGATGGCACAGTAATGGCCAGCTCTAGATCTTTAAGTTTCTTAAGTTTCTGTTAATTTAAAAAAAATAATTAAGTTTCTTAATAAAAACAAATGACTGAAAAAGTAGCCTAACGGCCTGTGACTTTTTATGATGGCTATGGGCATGGCTTCTCTTTGTATGATGGCCATGGGCATAACTTATTCACTTTTATGATGGCCATGGGATTGGCTTCTCTTTTTATGATGGGCATGGGCAGGGCTTCTCTTTTTACGAAGGCCATGGGTATGGCTTCTCTTTTTATGATGGCCATGGGCATGGCTTCTCTTTTCATGATGGCCATGGGCATGGCTTCTCTTTTTGTGTGGCATCGCTGCAATGCAAATAACTTCTTTTTTTTTATTCCCAAAGGTTAACGGTGGCCGAACACAGAATTCTGGGAACCAAATGAGTCAAATATGCCCCTCTGATGGGAAAGTGCTTGCCCCGCCCGCCAACAACTATTTCTTCACACATTTTCTTTTTTTAAAAATGTTATTCACAAATGTGGTGCACTAGTCCTGTATTAGCGGATCTATATACCCGTCTGTAGCGCAGGCAAAACATGTTTTACTTGATGGCCCTGTTGATTGTAATAAGTGTATGTGTGTGTGTGTGTGTGTGTGTGTGTGCGCGCGCACGTGCGTGATTACGCGTGACAGCCCTAGCTGGTGTGAACAGCCTATTTAATGAGTGTTATCTTTAAAGGAGAACCAGCTAGGAGAATATAAAGGCATTTCGAGAGTAATATTTCCATGTGGATGACCGATAACTTATTCACTGTGACCAGCGAGCTGCTTTTTTGCGACTGGGGAGATATCTGTGTATCTCTAGGACTACATCGCCAGAAGTTCCTTTCCGTTCTGTGGACCAGAAGTTGTTGAAGGACTATAATACAGAAGGTCCTGTCTGTTCTGTGGACCAGAGGTTGTTGAAGGACTAGAATACAGAAGGTCCTGCATAGGGCTGTGGCGGTCACAAAATCTTGTCAGCCGGTGATTGTCAAGCAAATAATTGTTGGTCTCACGGTAATTGACCGTTAATTAACATAAACACATTTATCATCTCCTGGCTTCCACACATAACCTACAAGCCATTTTAAAAAGTCAAATAAATCCATGTAATATAGCCTACACCTTCACAATAAATCCATTATATTTTAGACAGGTTAAAAGAAGCATGATATGAAGAAAATGTAGTCTACTTCAGAAGAAAAGAATAGCATACTCTGAGTTGTCCTTATGTTAGCTCCTGATGTGGCTAAATGGCTGTGGGCTACACTATTTCATTTAACAGACAAGATTTGCTCATATTTCCGTGGTATTATTTTATATTATTTTATAGTATGAAGAACACACTTGAACAAAGCTGAATAAAATAGACATATCTTCTCCAAGCGATTTGAGGGAGGTGGCACATGCGGCTATTCTGTGTTCAATGGTTAACTCTACACCATTGGGTGATTGTTAACGTTCCATTACTGCAGTAATTCAACTGTAAAGTTCAATTGTTTTGAGGAAATCTAAAAGTCTCTCCTTTGATTAGAATATTTCCACCACAATAGGCATAGCCAATGTTTTATACAGTATGTATTCATTCGGGTTCACAGTGTGTACCGAAGCGAGGTCCCCGTACCGAACGGTTCGGTACAAATACGTGTACAGTTACACCCTTACAAAGCATGGATGGCTGTCTTACCTTGTCCATACAAGGGTAAGGAAACTAATATGTCAGTTTGTGATTTGGGTGAGCTATCCCTTTAACCATTCGGCATGAATACCTAAAATCACACCCGCACTCACATTCACACGCACTCAGATTCACACACACATTTATGCACAAACACACACATATACACATCAACCATTATCTCTTAGATCGATTCAAATCCCTTTACAAATCAATTAACCATGTTACACGTTGCATAGTGATTAAATTATATGTATGAATGACGATTAGAGACAGGAATTATGATTCTGTTCATGAAATACAATCAATGTGTTCCTCAGTAAATCGGATTACTGAGGAAAATAAAATATGAAGATTTCTGTAAAAACCCACACAAACACACTAAGGCATGCAGACACACATACACAGCCTGCTTAATGCTACGTGTGTGTAATGTGGTTGATTGATATGTGCAGTGTGATTTAGATAGACAGGCTGTGGAGGGCAGGGCTCAGGTTTAATTAACAGGTATGAGCTGCTCCCATCACTATATATATCACCCTGATTCACACACACACACTTGTATGATGCTACCTGTTTGCAATAGCAAGCTAGCTGCTGCTGAGTTAGGGAGATACCCAGTCAGTTGTACAACTGAATGCATCCAACACTCCAAATGTGTCTTCCTCATTTAACCCCTCTGAATCAGAGAGGTTCGGGGGGCTGCCTTAATTGACATCCATGTCTTCAGCGCCCAGGGAACAGTTGTTGTTGGGGGTTAACTGCCTTGCTCAAGGGCAGAACGGCAGATTTTTACACCTTGCCGGCTTGGTGATTCAAACCAGTTACCGGCCCAACGCTCTTAACCATTAGGCTACCTGGCACCCCACAGAGTTAGTTAGTCTATGTACTGTACATCATTCACTGTTAGCCACCTGGCTAATGGTACAGCATGTAACCTAATTACCAAGTAGCCTTGTAGCCTATAGCAGTGTTTTCCAAATTTGGTCCTTGATTCTTGCCCTAGTATTACACAGCTGAGTCAAATAATCAAAGCTTGATGAGGGATTTCAAATTTGAATCAGCATTGTAGTGTTATGGGAAAAACCAAAACGTGCACCTCTTGTGGTCCACAGGACCGAGTTTGGGAAAAGGCTGGCCTATTCATTCCATGAATGTTCTCCCCTCCCCTCTGCACTCGTTTACTCTACTATGCCTCTAGCTTACAAGGGTACTGGGGGGAGGTACACCGTCCAACATTCATTATCATAGAACAGTATCAACGCTAATTACACTTTAGACAACATTCACAAGCTGACGAAGATTCTTGCAGTCAATTAAAGCAATTTAAGCAATTAAAGCAACCTCTCAAGGATGCATCTAGTCGAGCTCACTCCACACACACACACACACACAACCAATTAAAAAGTTATCTCATGTTTCTTTAACTTAAGGTCCTCTGCCTCATTAGCCGTAGATCATTTGGACTAGGACTCTCTGCCTCTGACAGCAGGAATAATCTAGCCAGCCCATCTGTCCTTCAGTCCAGGACTATACGTCTGTCTGTCAGGCTAGCTAACTGGCTGGCTCCACAGCTGTTTGACTGTTCTGCCCAGCCTGTGGCCAAACTGTGACTATAATCACAAAGCCGTGATGATACAGTATCATAAACAGATATATACAGCAGAGTTACTCAGAGATACTCCTCTTTCTCATAAACAGATCTATACAACAGAGTTACTCAGAGATACTCCTCTTTCTCATAAACAGATCTATACAGCAGAGTTACTCAGAGATACCCTAGAGAGAGAGAGAGAGAGAGAGAGAGAGAGAGAGAGAGAGAGAGAGAGAGAGAGAGAGAGAGAGAGAGAGAGAGAGAAATCGTGTGGCCAGGCCTCATCTAATCTCTGCCACTATCTGGGGTTTGGGAAAGACAAGCTGCATTTGCATATTTAATGAGATCTGTAGTGTCCCCCCATCATCTCCCCACCACTACCATCTCCCTGCAGCCTGAGAGAGGGAAATGGAGAGAGAGAGAGAGAGAGAGAGAGAGAGAAAGAGAGAGAATCAGCAAAAGAATGTGACACAGTGTGTAAATAATTTTTGTAACTGAAGTCATCTGTTTTTCCTCCTGGTGATGCACATCCCTCTCACACACAAAGACACGCCATGCAGGGGTCTAAGGCACGTTAACCACACAGCTACATTAAAGGCTGAACTAACGACCCAGTTAGATTATTTTAGGGCGTAATGCAGTTACTCAGCAATGTGATCTGTCTGTGTCAGAGGTGGGAACCAAAACCTCTGTTTGCTGAACCTGAAAATACCCAGAAGGCTAATGGTGTAATGGATCCCTCTATTATACAGAGGAAGGGAGGAGGGGAGATATGGAGGGAGGAGAAGGAGAGAGGGAAGGTGGGTGGAGGGAGAAGACAAAGAGGAAAGAGAGAGAAGGAATAAAGAAGAGGTGTGTTATTGTAATGATGATGCTAGTATGTGCTCCTACTCTTACTCTCTTAGTTATGAGTTTATTTTTGTCTATCAGTGGAGGCTCCTCAGAGGAAGAAGGGGAGGACCCTCCTTCTCAGTGAATGTCATTTTTTAATTGTGAAACATCTAAAAAGTAATCATTTTCAGATAAAACTATACTAAATATATTCACGTCACTAAATAATTGATTAAAACACACTGTTTTGCAATGAAGGTCTGCAGTAGCCTCAACAGCACTCTGTAGGGTAGCATCATGGTGTAGCCGGTGGACAGCTAGCTTCCGTCCTCCTCTGGGTACATTGACTTCAATACAAAACCTAGGAGGCTCATGGATCTCACCCCCTTCAATAGAATTACACAGTAATTATGACAACTTCTGGAGGACGTTCTCCAACCTATCAAAGCTCTTGCAGGATGAACTGACATGTTGTCCATCCAATCAAAGGATCAGAGAATGAATCTAGTATTGAAAACATAAGGTACAGCTAGCTAGCACTGCAGTGCATAAAATGCGGTGACAAGTTGAGAAAGACAATAGTTGAACAGTTTTGAACAAATTAATTTCTGCAGAAATGCAGGAAAAGCAAGAGAGAGACAGAGAGAGACAGAGAGCTAGCTATATTTCATATTTTTTCACTTTCACTTACTTAGCTAGCATATGCAGCGAGCTAGTTTAGCCTACTCAAACACCCGGCTCAAACAGAGAGGGATGCTATGTTACCTACCTGGCTATGGCTATCCAACACTGGAACTCTTCACAGACAGCTGATGTTTTGTGCACAAGCGAAGGGAAAAAGTGAGAGGAGGAGAGCGCATAGATGCGAGAAGGAATTATCCAACGATCAAAGAGATCCTGATCACGCTATGAAAGTGAACTGTGTTTGCGTGTGATCAGGGGTGTATTCATTCTGCCGATTCTGTTGAAAAAACGTTTCTTAAATGGAAGCAAACTGAACGAAACAGGGATAAACATACTCACATTTGTCCAATAGAATCTCTCATTTGCAACTGTTGGACTAATGATTACACCCTAGATCAGCTAGATCCAGGCAAGATTGTGCCATGCGGTATTGAATGTGTCAATGTCTGTCACCTTGATTACTCAAATTTCTCTCAATCTGTGCAGCTATGTTGTAAACTTTCCTTCAACACCACAGTGACCACAAAGCTCATCACTAAGCTAAGGACCCTGGGACTAAACACCTCCCTCTATAACCGGATTCTGGAATTCCTGAAGGGCCGCCCCGAGGTGGTAAGTGTAGGCAACAACACATCTGCCACGCTGATCCTCAACACGTGGGCCCCTCAAGGGTGCATGCTTAGTCCTCTCCTGTACTCCCTGTTCACCCACGACAGCGTGGCCAAGCACAACTCCAACACCATCATTAGGTTTGCTGACGACACAACGCTGGTAGGCTTGTTCACCGACAATGATGAGACAGCCTATAGGGAGGAGGTCAGAGAACTGGCAGTGTGGTGCCAGGACAACAACCTCTCCCTCAGCGTGAGCAAGACAAAGGAGATGATCGTGGACGACAGGAAAAGGAGGGCCGAACACGCCCCCATTCACATTGACGGGGCTGTAGTGGAGCGGGTCGAGAGTTTCAAGTTCCTTGGTGTCCACATCACCAACAAACTATCATGGTCCAAGCACACCAAGAAAGTTGTGAAGAGGGCACGACAACATCTTTTCCCCTTCAGGAGACTGAAAAGATTTGGAATGGGTCCCCAGATCCTCAATGTTCTACAGCTGCAACATCGAGAGCATCCTAACCGGTTGCATCATCGCCTGGTATGGCAACTGCTCAGCATCCGACCGTAAGGCGTACAGAGGGTAGTGCGTATGGCCCAGCACATCCCCGGGGCCAAGCTTCCTGCCATCCAGAACTTACTGTGCCTTCGGAAACTATTCAAACCCCTTGACTTTTTCCACATTTTGTTACATTACAGCCTTATTCTTATTCTAAAATGTATTAAATAAAAGAAAATCCTCAGCAATCTACACACAATACCCCTAAATGTGACATGTTTCAGGAAACTAGGCGTATGTTGCGCGTCACTACCTAACAGCAGAGCCATTTGAACGTAAACTTTTATTTTTTATCAATGTGCGTTTTTCGTCAGGAATGCCTTATGGAACATGTGAACTTTCATGTGCCTTAATAACAGACTTGTATGCCATCTGTAAATCCGAATACAATTGTTAAATTATGAGCCTAGTTGGTTTAGCCACAGAAAAAGTCAGTAACCTTCCCGCTAGCCATGATTGGCTGAGGTAAGGAGTGGGCTGGACATGCCGAGAGATGAGTTCGGATTGGTCTACCATATAGCACACTTCTGTCTATTTGAGCTGGTCAGTATGTGTAGGTAATCTTGTCTAACATGGCTATTTTAAATGTATCGCGTAGTAGAATTGCATAAGTGTTGCTCTCCACTTTCTGGAGGACCAAGTTCTGAAATCAGTGGAATTAGATTATGATAGCTAAGGAGAAAACACCTGTCTCTGGACTACATCTTCAAACTAAGGGCAACCATGGCATCCGTGACAGGGAGAAGTATATATGGGTAAGATAGTCTATCTTGCTACATTTTCAGATATTACACGTTTCTCATTTTGACAGAAAGTTGTTTTTATTTCAAGTTAAAGTGTACTGTTAGCTAGCTAGCTAACGTTAGCTGGCTGGCTTGCTAGCTAACGTTACATGTATTATCTTATTATTCATATCTCAGAGCCATTTACTTTGATAGTTATAGCCTAATGTTAGCTAGCTAACATTCAACTTGGTTGGTTTAGCTACCTGCAGATTCATCCAGGGTATTAATGTCATGAGTTGGAATTATGGTTCATTGTTTACCTAGCTAGCTAGCTACGTCTTAAAAAAAGATTCCACAATGCAAGTAAACATTTCAATAGAATACGACAACTGTTGATATACGTAGCTGGTAAATTTGCTCTGGCTATCTACTCCGATTTCAGAGCACGGGTAAGTTCAACCTGGTTGGTTAGCTACCTGCAGATTCATCCAGGGTAGTAACGTCATGAGTAGGGATTATGCTAGCTAGCTAGCTATATGTCATAACAAAATAATCCACTATGCAAGTAACCATTTGAATAGAATGTAACTGCGGCAACTGTTGATAGACATAGCTGGTAAATATGCACTAGCTATCTACTCCGATTTCAGAGCACTCTTGTTTGAATGTGCCAGAGTGCAGAATAACTGACAAATTTATGAACGCTCAACACCCGTTGAATATGGCTGGAGTCAGTAAACGTTGGCAAAAAAGCGTAAATTGTTGCCAGCAGCAAAGTTGCAGTCACCAACGCCCTGGAAAACATAAAAACAGCCTAACCAGCTCTGCTGGGCAAGTTAAGTTTATCAACCTGCTCTGCTGAGGTTACACGTTTATCAACTTTCAAAGCAGAATTACTTTCCCATTGTTCCTCAAATGCAGTGTATGATATACCATTTTGTAGCTCCGTGTCTCTGCTTTTAAAAAAATCACAATTTCAAATGTAGCTAAATAAGACTAAATCAAGGCGGTCGGTCACAAATGACAAAGCGGAAAACAGTAGCTGTGTCCGAATACCCATACTAACATACTGTACAGTCGTGGCCAAAAGTTTTGAGAATGACACAAATATAAATTTTCACAAAGTCTGCTGCCTCAGTTTATATGATGGCAATTTACATATACTCCAGAATGTCATGAAGAGTGATCAGATGAATTGCAATTAATTGCAAAGTCCCTCTTTGCCATGCAAATGAACTGAATCCCAAAAATACATTTCCACTGCATTTCAGCCCTGCCACAAAAGGACCAGCTGACATCATGTCAGTGATTCTCTCGTTAACTTCTTAGGGCTAGGGGTCAGTATTTTGAAGTTCGGATGAAAAACGTGCCCAAAGTAAACTGCCTGTTACTCAGGCCCAGAAGGATATGCATATAATTAGTAGCTTTGGAAAGAAAACACTCTTAAGTTTCTAGAACTGTTAAGATAATGTCTGTGAGTATAACGGAACTGATATGGCAGGCAAAAATCCGAGCAAAATCCATCCGGGATGTCTGAATCAGTCATGTCACACTGTTTTCAATTGGCATGCTATTCAAAGCAGGGTATTTTAGCTCCCAGATTGCAGTTCCTATGGCTTCCACTAGATGTCAACAGTCTTTAGAAAAAGGTTTGAACGTTCAATCATGAAAATCAAGGGAGTAAGATCACTTGTTCCTGAGTTCACGTCAAGTGTCCTGTTTTGGATTTTGCGCGTAACAGGGAATGTGCGCTCAGTTCTTTTTCTCTTCTATTCAGCAGGTTATATTCTGTCTGAAATATTATAGTGTATGTTCATTTTAGGGTATCTGAGTATTGATTACAAATGCTGTTTGACTTTTTTCGACGAACTTTACGGGTACTTTTGGGATTTCGTTTGTCTGCATGGATGAAAGCCTTTGGGCAGGTGGATTACTGAACAAAACGCGCCAAACAAACGGAGCTATATGGATATAAAGAGTAACTTTATCGAACAAAAGGACCTTTTATTGTGTAACCTGGACGCTTTGATATGCCATCAGAGGAAGATCATCAAAGGTAAGCGATTTATTTTATGCTATTTTTGAGTTTTGTGACACCTCTGCTGGTTATGTTATTATGCTAATTGAGTTTTTGAGTGGGGATGCTGTCCTCAGACAATCAAATGTTCTGCTTTTGCCGAAAAGCCTTTATGAAATGTGACAATGCTGTTAGATTAACAAGAGTCTAAGCTTTTGAAGGGTGTGCAGCATTTGTATTTTCATGAATGTTTGAAATGAGTATTTTTGTAATTTGAATTTGGCGCTCTGCATTTCACCGGGATTAGATCCGTAACAGGTTAACACAGGTGTGAGTGTTGACGAGGACAAGGCTGGAGATCACTCTGTCATGCTGATTGAGTTCGAATAACAGACTGGAAGCTTCAAAAGGAGGGTGGTGCTTGGAATCATTGTTCTTCCTCTGTCAACCATGGTTACCTGCAAGGAAACACATGTCGTCGTCATTGCTTTGCACAAAAAGGGCTTCACAGGCAAGGATAGTGCTGCCAGTAAGATTGCACTTAAATCAACCATTTATCGGATCATCAAGAACTTCAAGGAGAGCGGTTCAATTGTTATGAAGAAGGCTTCAGGGCACCCAAGAAAGTCCAGCAAGCTCCAGGACCGTCTCCTAAAGTTGATTCAGCTGCGGGATCGGGGCACCACCAGTACAGAGCTTGCTCAGGAATGGCAGCAGGCAGCTGTGAGTGCCTCTGCACGCACAGTGAGGCGAAGACTTTTGGAGGATGGCTGGTGTCAAGAAGGGCAGCAAAGAAGACACTTCTCTCCAGGAAAAACATCAGGGACAGACTGATATTCTGCAAAAGGTACAGGGATTGGACTGCTGAGGACTGAGGTAAAGTCATTTTCTCTGATGAATCCCCTTTCCGATTGTTTGGGGCATCCGGAAAAAAGCTTGTCCGGAGAAGACAAGGTGAGCGCTACCATCAGTCCTGTGTCATGCCAACAGTAAAGCATCCTGAGACCATTCATGTGTGGGGTTGCTTCTCAGCCAAGGGAGTGGGCTCACTCACAATTTTGCCTAAGAACACAGCCATGAATAAAGAATGGTACCAACACATCCTCCGAGAGCAACTTTACCCAACCATCCAGGAACAGTTTGGTGATGAACAATGCCTTTTCCAGCATGATGGAGCACCTTGCCACAAGGTAAAAGTGATAACTAAGTGGCTCGGCGAACAAAACATCGATATTTTGGGTCCATAGCCAGGAAACTACCCAGACCTTAATCCCATTGAGAACATGTGGTCAATCCTCAAGAGGCGGGTGGACAAACAAAAACCCACAAATTCTGACAAACTCCAAGCATTGATTATGCAAGAATGGGCTGCCATCAGTTAGGATGTGGCCCAGAAGTTAATTGACAGAATGCCAGGGTGGATTGCAGAGGTCTTGAAAAAGAAGGGTCAACACCGCAAATATTGACTCTTTGCATTAACTTAATAAAAGCCTTTGACACTTGTAATTATACTTCAGTATTCCATAGTAACATCTGACACAAATATCTAAAGACAGTGAAGTAGCAAACTTAGTGAAAATTAATATTTGTGTCATTCTCAAAACTTTTGGCCACGACTGTATACTACATACTTAATGAGTATATACTACGTACTATATACTATTAGTTAATTTTAGTATAGTGTAACTGAACGGTATCCTTTCAGTTGAGCGTACTAGCGCTTCGCCTGTCTACCGGAAGTTGATGCTGTTGCTATGCAACTACTTGCTAGCTTGTTAGCATAACACATTACTAGCTAGACATCTTACGGCTTCATTAACAATGTCCATTAAGAACACACAATGACCATATCACTTAGCTTAGCTAAGAATGACGTGAATAATCAAGTCAATAGATTGTGTTCGGAAAATCACTCTGACTATCTACTCCAATTTCAGAGCACTCTCGTATGTGTTTTTATTTTATTTTACTTCGCCTTTATTTAACCAGGTAGGCCAGTTGAGAACAAGTTCTAATTTACAACTGAGACCTGGCCAAGATAAAGCAAAGCAGTGCGACAAAACAACAACACAGAGATACACATAAACAAACGTACAGTCAATAACACAATAGAAAAATATATGTACAGTGTGTGCAAATGTAGAAGAGTAGGGAGGTAAGGCAATAAATAGGCCATGGAGGCGAAATAATTACAATTTAGCATTAACACTGGAATGAAAGATGTGCAGATGATGATGTGCAAGTAGAGAATAGAGATACTGGGGTGTTAAATTAGTTAAAGCAATAAATTTGTATCTGGTCTCGTCGGACTTCGGCTGCATACTTTTCGACATTTCTTCAAATCTGAAAACGTTGTGAAGCCACGCCTAGAAAGAATTGCATGACAGGCCCAAAAAGCACGGAAATAGTGTCCACTGTTTGTATACTCCGTATTTTGGCGAATGTAGTACGACGTCTGTTGGCATACTAACTATATCCATACTTTGACCAAGAAGCATACTACATACTCAATTTACGTCACAAATAGCATGGTTAGTGCGGTTAGTATAAGTATTCGAACACAGCTAGTCATATTTTTTTTTTTTAGCAAATGTATTAAAATTAATAAACAGAATACCTTATTTACATAAGTATTCTTAACCATTGCTATGAGACTTGAAATTTAGCTCAGGTGCATCCTGTTTCCATTGATCATCCTTGAGATGTTTCTACAACTTGATTGAAGTCCACCTGTGGTAAATTCAATTGATTGGATTTATTCGGAAAGGCGTACACCTGTCTATATAAGGTCCCACAGTTGACAGTGCATGTAAGAGCGAAAACCAAGCCATGAGGTTGAAGGAATTGTCCGTAGAGCGCCGAGACAGGATTGTGTCGAGGCACAGATCTGGGGAAGGGTACCAAAACATTTCAGCAGCATTAAAGGTCCCCAAGAACCCAGTGGCCTCCATCATTCTTAAATGGAAGAAGTTTGGAACCACCAAGGCTCTTCCTAGAGCTGGCCGCCCGGCCAAACTGAGAAATCGGGGGAGAAGGGCCTTGGTCAGGGAGGTGACCAAGTACCCGATGGTCACTCTGACAGAGCTCTAGAGTTCCGCTGTGGAGATGGGAGAAACTTTCAGAAGGACAACCATCTCTGCAGCACTCTGCACACACTAGAGCTGTCAGATGGAAGCCACTCCTCAGTAAAAGGCAAATTGACAGCCCACGTGGAGTTTGACAAAAGGGACCTAAGGACTCTCAGACCATGAGAAACAAGATTCTCTGGTCTGATGAAACCAAGATTGAACTCTTTGGCTTGAATGCCAAGGGTCACGTCTGACGGAAACCTGGCACCATACCTACGGTGAAGCATGGTGGTGGCACATCATACTGTGTGGATGTTTTTCAGCGGGAGGGACTGGGAGACTATTCAGGATCGAGGCAAAGATGAACGGAGCAAAGTACAGAGAGATCTTTGATGAAAACCTGCTCCAGAGCGCTCATGACTGGGGGCGAAGATTTACCTAACAACAGGACAACGACCCTAAGCACACAGCCAAGACAACGCAGGAGTGTCTTCGGGTCAAGTCTCTGAATGTCCTCGAGTGGCCCAGCCAGAGCCCGGACTTGAACCCGATCGAACATCTCTGGAGAGACTTGAAAATAGATGTGCAGCAATGCTCCATATCCAACCTGACAGAGCTTGAGAGGATCTGCAGAGAAGAATGTGTGACGACCCTCCCACTCTGTCTGCCGTATTCTTTCTCTTTGCTCTTGTTTCCTTATTAGGATGCGGTGGGCGGAGCTGGGAGGGTCGTCAGCGACATGGGACACACCTGGGCCCGGGTGTGTCCCAGGATAAATACACCACTTCCCCATTCATGGGAGAGACTCTCTCCATGCAGACACACTGACAGATTTTGGTTGTGGCATTTTTGTGGCTGTTTTGTTTGTTTGCGTTGGCACCTATCAACACCCCTCATTATCACATTTATGCATGCAACCACTCACTTACACTACTAATTACTGACTACACACACTATTGTTAATTGTATTTAGTTTACTTAAGTTAATAAATATAATTTGTTAGATCTCCACGTTGTCTTTTTGTTATGAACTTTGAGCCGGTTCGTGACAAATGGGAGAAACTCCCGAAATACAGGTGTGCCAAGCTTGTAGCGTCATGCCCAAGAAGACTCGATGCTGTAATCACTGACAAAGGTGCTTCAACAAAGTACTGAGTAAAGGGTCTGAATATTATGTCAATGTGATATTTCAGTTTTTATTTGTAATAAATTAGCAAATATTTCTAAAATAACAATTTTGGTAATTATTGAGTATTGTGTGTACATTGATGAGGGATAATTTCTTTTGTTTTTTTGCTTTTCAAATTTTAGAATAAGGCTGTAATGCAACAAAATGTTGAAGAAGTCAAGGGGTCTGAATACTTTCTGAATGCACTGTATATACTAGGCGGTGTCAGAGGAAGGCCCAAAAAAATGTCAAAGACTCCAGTCACCCAAGTCATAGACTGTTCTCTCTGCTCCTGCACGGCAAGCGGTACTGGAGCACCAAGTCTAGGTCCAAAAGGCTCCTTAACAGCTTCTACCCCCAAGCAATAAGACTGCTAACAATTAATCAAATGGCCACCCAGACCTTTGTTTTTACACTGCTGCTACTCTTTGTTTAATTTCTATGCATAGTCAATTTACCCCTACCTACATGTACAAATTACCTCAACAAACATTTTTATTTAATTTTTTTACCTTTATTTAACCAGGTAAGCTAGTTGAGAACAAGTTCTCATTTACAACTGCGACCTGGCCAAGATAAAGCACAGCAGTTTGATACATACAACAACAAAGAGTTACACAAGGAATACACAGACATACAACCAATAATACAGTAGAAAAATTTAAATAAAAAAATATATACAGTGAGTGCAAATGAGGTAAGATAAGGGAGGTAGGGCAACAAATAGGCCATGGTGGCGAGGTAATTACAATATAGCAATTAAACACTGGGATGGTAGATGTGCAGAAGAAAAATGTGCAAGTTACTGGGGTGCAAAGGAGCAAGATAAATAAATAAATAAATACAGTATGGGGATGAGGTAGTAGGATGGGCTGTTTACAGATGGGCTATGTGCAGGTGCAGAGATCTGTGAGCACTGACAGCTGGTGCTTAAAGCTAGTGAGGGAGATATGAGTCTCCAGCTTCAGTGATTTTTGTAGTTCGTTCCAGTCATTGGCAGCAGAGAACTGGAAAGGAAGGCGGCCAAAGGAGGAATTGGCTTTGGGGGTGACCAGTGAGATATACCGGCTGGAGAGCGTGCTACGGGTGGGTGCTGCTATGGTGACCAGTGAGCTCAGATAAGGCGGGGCTTTACCTAGCAAAGACTTGTAGATGACCTGGAGCCAGTGGGATTGGAGACTGGAGTATGAAGCGAGGGCCAGCCAACGAGAGTGTACAGGTCGCAGTGGTGGGTAGCATATGGGGATTTGGTGACAAAACGGATGACACTGTGATAGACTGCATTTAGTTTTACTTGCATTTAAGAGAAGTTGGAGGCCACGGAAGGAGAGTTGTATGGCATTGAAGCTCGTCTGGAGGTTTGTTAACAGAGTGTCCAAAGAAGGGCCAGAAGTATACAGAATGGTGTCGTCTGTGTAGAGGTGGATCAGAGAATCACCGGCAGCAAGAGCGTCATCATTGATGTATACAGAGAAGAGCATTGGCCCGAGAATTGAACCCTGTGGGACCCCCATAGAGACTGCCAGAGGTCCGGACAACAGGCCCTCCGATTTGACACACTGAACTCTATCAGAGAAGTAGTTGGTGAACCAGGCGAGGCAATCATTTGAGAAACCAAGGCTGTCGAGTCTGCCGATAAGAATGTGGTGATTGACAGTCGAAAGCCTTGGCCAGGTCAATGAATACGGCTGCACAGTAATGTCTCTTATTGATGGCGGTTATGATATCGTTTAGGACCTTGAGTGTGGCTGAGGTGCACCCATGACCAGCTCTGAAACCAGATTGCATAGCGGAGAAGGTACGGTGGGATTCGAAATGGTTGGTGATCTGTTTGTTAACTTGGCTTTCGAAGACCTTTGAAAGGCAGGGTAGGATAGATATAGGTCTGTAGCAGTTTGGTTCTAGAGTGTCACCGCCTTTGAAGAGGGGGATGACCGTGGCAGCTTTCCAATCTTTGGGAATCTCAGACGATACGAAAGAGAGGTTGAACAGGCTAGTAATAGGGGTTGCAACAATTTCGGCAGATAATTTTAGAAAGAGAGGGTCCAGATTGTCTAGCCCGGCTGATTTGTAGGGGTCCAGATTCAGCAGCTCTTTCAGAACATCAGCTGTCTGGATTTTGGTGAAGGAGAAATGGGGGAGGCTTGGGCGAGTTGCTGTGGGGGGTGGAGGGCTGTTGATCGGGGTAGGGGTAGCCAGGTGGAAAGCATGGCCAGCCGTAGAAAAATGCTTATTGAAATTTGCAATTATCGTGGATTTATTGGTGGTGACAGTGTTTCCTAGCCTCAGTGCAGTGGGCAGCTGGGTGGAGGTGCTCTTATTCTCCATAGACTGTGTCCCAAAACCTTTTTGAATTTGTGCTACAGGATGCAAATTTCTGTTTGAAAAAGCTATCTTTTGCTTTCCTAACTGACTGTGTATATTGGTTCCTAACTTCCCTGAAAAGCTGCATATCGCGGGGGCTATTCAATGCTAATGCAGTACGCCACAGGATGTTTTTGTGCTGGTCAAGGGCAGTCAAGTCTGGAGTGAACCAAGGGCTATATCTGTTCCTGGTTCTACATTTTTTGAAAGGGGCATGCTTATTTAAGATGGTGAGGAAGGCACTCTTAAAGAATGACCAGGCATCCTCTACTGACGGGATGAGTTCAATATTCTTCCAGGATACCCGGGCCAGGTCGATTAGAAAGGCCTGCTCGCTGAAGTGTTTTAGGGAGCGTTTGACAGTGATGAGGGGTGGTCGTTTGACCGCAGACCCATTACGGATGCAGGCAATGAGGCAGTGATCGCTGACATCTTGGTTGAAAACAGCAGAGGTGTATTTAGAGGGCAAGTCGGTTAGGATGATATCTATGAGGGTGCCTGTGTTTACTGATTTGGGGTTGTACCTGGTGGGTTCATTGATAATTTGTGTGAGATTGAGGGCATCAAGCTTAGTTTGTAGGGTGGCCGGGGTGTTAAGCATGTCCCAGTTTAGGTCTCTTAGCAGCACGAGCTCTGAAGATAGATGGGGGGCGATCAGTTCACATATGGTGTCAAGGGCACAGCTGGGGGCAGAGGGTGGTCTATAGCAAGCGGCAACGGTGAGAGACTTGTATCTGGAAAGGTGGATTTTTAAGAGTAGAAGCTCAAATTGTTTGGGTACAGACCTGGATAGTAAGACAGAACTGCAGGCTATCTCTGCAGTAGATTGCAACACCGCCCCCTTTGGCAGTTCTATCTTGTCGGAAAATGTTATAGTTAGGGATGGAAATTTCAGGGTTTTTGGTGGAATTCCTAAGCCAGGATTCAGACACAGCTAGGACATCCATGTATGCCCGCACATTGACTCAGTACCGGTACCCCCTGTATATAGCCTCATCATTGTTATTTTATAGTGTTTTACTTTAGTTTCTTTAGTAAATATTTTCTTAACTCTATTTTCTTAAAACTGCATTGTTGGTTAAGGGCTTGTAAGTAGGAATTTCATGGTAAGGTCTACACCTGTTGTAAAATACAATTTGATTTGATTTGAGATTGTAGAAACCTCATGATGTTTGGTATAGTGAACATTTTTGTATCATGTAGTAGCCTAAACCTATTGATGTTACATAGCTGGGTGAATGGAATATGAGTGACAGTCATTAAATAAGCTGTAATAGAACATTAAAAGAAATTATCATCCTCCCTCATCTTAAACGGGACCGACCGCCACTGCTGTCTATGCATCTGCCATCATAACTGCACATCAAGTCACTATTTCTGTGCAATGTATCACACCAAGATCTCACGGTTTAATAAATTTAACTTCAGATTGTGCTCCAAACGTTACATTTCGAAGTGTTTTGGACAGCCTGGGTTGCTCCTCCTGCTGCAGCTGCCCCCCTGGTTGCACCGCTGGTGTCGCCGATGCCTCATGACTTTAGGCATTCATTCTGAATGGTTAAGTTAAGAATTAAGGTTTGAGGTAGGATTTAAAACAAAAACATCTCCACGGTTATGTTTAGCCATTAATTCCGAATGGTTAAATTTAGGGTTAAGGTTTGGGATAGGGTAAAATAAATGAAAATAAATGAGTGCCTATCACTGGGATTAAGCACGCGACCCTCAGAGCCGGAGTTTGTGGCTTACGCCCAGCATCCGCCACCCCAATCCACAATGCCCTAGCAAAACCGACATTGCCCTAGTTGCCTCTACTGGACGGTTTTGAAGGCATCTCCAGACATCCTGGGTACCTTGACGGATGTCGAAATTTGAAGTGGATTTTGAGCAACCTGGCTGGTCACAACCTATTGTGTGTAACAGTTCAATGTCACACCACTTTTTTTCACACTCACAAACACACACACACACCTTACCTTGAGCTAAGTTAGCGCTTGGAGAGGGCAGTGTGTTGCCGGTCTATCAGTATGTAGTTATTGCCTCCGGACCTGAACTAGGTCTGGGAGGAAAGAGATAGAGCTGGTCTGTATACTGTATTTTACTATATACCAGTATTGATGCACGAACCGGTTTGGGTTTTTACTTTACCTTCCATAATGGTAATTCAATATTTGTCTTGTTAAATGTGATACGCCACTTCGCTGTATAAAATCCACAAGCATTCAATAATTACACTATTAGATTATGATTTTTGTATGATTTGTATTAGGATCCCCAATGGTGACAGCTAGTCGTCCTGGGGTCTGACACATAATAAAACATGCATTACATAAAAAAATTATTTACAATTTACATACATTTAGGGCTCTATTCAATCTGCAAATCAGCATTTTGTTTGTGCAACAGTATCTTCTAAATCAGACAGGAATAGGCTAAGCATGAATATGTTAGCTACATAAAGTAAGGGAAAGCATTTAATGTAGCCAAAGATTATAGGGTCCCCTGGGATTATAGGGCCCAGCCCTAGCCTGAACTTTACAAATACTGTAGGTTAACCCTTTCTCACACACTGATCCTCTCTTTCTTTTTTCACGCTCTTTCCTCACTCACTCACTCTCCCTAGTGTAGAGAGAGCAGGCTGTGTCGGTTCGGTGCTCAACTAAGAGGGGACTGGAGAAGAAGACATTATGCAGCGCAATGTCACTCCTCCATCACTGTCATACACACATATATAAACACACACGGTAGCATATGGGTTGGGTCTGTGAACACACCCAAGTCATACCATTGGCTCCGAGACTGTCCAACAACTCTGCAGAGGTGACAGGGACATCCTTCAGTGTGTGTGTGTGTGTGTGTGTTTGTGTGTGTGACAGGCACCAGACTGATGTTTGATTTGGCGAGGGATCTGACACGGTACATCCTGATATGATTTAATTATCGAACTTTCATGCCTGCTGGGCGTGTGTGTGTGTCGGCTGAGTCAGTGAATAAATCCCAGTGTTGGCAGTCCATCCAGAGAGCAGAGCGTGTCTTGCATGGTAAGCAGCACCAGCCTCTATGTGGAACCGTATTTATAAGGGCTTTTCCTCACTTAAAATCGGCTTAGCAAACTTTAAGTTTTGCATTTGAAACTTGAATGTGTGTGTGTGATGGGATATGTGTGTAGGTGAGCTGACATGTATTCTATGTGTGTTTGTGTGTGAACGCACTATCCTTGATAGTAGGCCTACTGTTCATAATCCATACCGCACAAGGTTCCAGGTCTCAACATATAACAATGAAGGTAATCCATGTCTCTCTACTGAGATGGAACATTCTGGCTTCTCTGACTTGATACAGTATCTAATAAGTCCTAAAGGAATAACTGGCCTTCTGAGAGGATGTAATTAATTCACATATCACACACACACACACCTTCATTACTGCGTCTTGGTCATTAGGGGTCAATATTGATCAACAACATTGACTGAAGGGCACACAAACGGACGCTACTTACTTGCTTAATACTTAATTACCACACACACAGGAGCATTCACACACACACACACACTCACACACAGACAGATTGCTTCGAGCACGTGGACTGGGATATGTTCCGGATAGCATCTGATAACAACATTGATGTATACGCTGATTCGGTGAGCGAGTTTATTAGCAAGTGCATTGGTGATGTTGTACCCATAGCAAATATCAAAACCTTCCCCAACCAGAAACCGTGGATTGATGGCAGCATTCGCGCAAAACTGAAAGCGCGAACCACTGCTTTTAACCAGGGTAAGGCGACCGGAAACATGTTTGAATACAAACAGTGTAGCTATTCCCTCCGCAAGGCAATCAAACAAGCTAAGCGTCAATATAGAGACAAAGTAGAGTCACAATTCAACGGCTCAGACACAAGAGGAATGTGGCAGGGTCTACAGTCAATCACGGACTACAAAAAGAAAGCCAGCCCCGTCGCGGACCATGACGTCCTGCTCCCAGACAAACTAAACAACTTCTTTGCTCGCTTTGAGGACAATACAGTGCCACCGACACGGCCCGCTACCAAAACCTGCGGGCTCACCTTCACCGCAGCCAATGTGAGAAAAACATTTAAATGTGTTAACCCTCGCAAGGCTGCCGGCCCAGATGGCATCCCTGGCCGTGTCCTCAGAGCATGCGCAGACCAGCTGGCTGGTGTGTTTACGGACATATTCAATCAGTCCCTATCCCAGTCTGCTGTTCCCACATGCTTCAAGAGGGCCACCATTGTTCCTGTTCCCAAGAAAGCTAAGGTGACTGAGCTAAATGACTATCGCCCCGTAGCACTCACTTCCGTCATCATGAAGTGCTTTGAGAGATTAGTCAAGGATCATATCACCTCCATCCTACCAGACACCCTGGACCCACTCCAATTTGCTTACCGTCCCAATAGGTCCACAGACGACGCAATCGCAATCACACTGCATACTGCCCTAACCCATCTGGACAAGAGGAATACTTATGTAAGAATGCTGTTCATCGACTACAGCTCAGCATTTAACACCATAGTTCCCTCCAAGCTCGTCATTAAGCTCGAGACCCTGGGTCTCGACCCAGCCCTGTGCAACTGGGTCCTGGACTTCCTGACGGGCCGGTCCCAGGTGGTGAGGGTAGGAAACAACATCTCCACCCCGCTGATCCTCAACACTGGGGCCCCACAAGGGTGCGTTCTCAGCCCTCTCCTGTACTCCCTGTTTACCCATGACTGCGTGGCCAAGCACGCATCCAACTCAATCATCAAGTTTGCTGACGACACTACAGTGGTAGGCTTGATTACCAACAACGACGAGACGGCCTACAGAGAGGAGGTGAGGGCCCTCGGAGTGTGGTGTCAGGAAAATAACCTCTCACTCAATGTCAGCAAAACAAAGGAGATGATCGTGGACTTCAGGAAACAGGAGAGGGAGCACCCCCCTATCCACATCGAGGGGACAGTAGTGGAGAAGGTGGAAAGTTTTAAGTTCCTCGGCGTACACATCACGGACAAACTGAATTGGTCCACCCACACAGACAGCGTGGTGAAGAAGGCGCAACAGCGCCTCTTCAACCTCAGGAGGCTGAAGAAATTCGGCTTGTCACCAAAATCACTCACAAACTTTTACAGATGCACAATCGAGAGCATCCTGTCGGGCTGTATCACCGCCTGGTACGGCAACTGCTCCGCCCACAACCGTAAGGCTCTCCAGAGGGTAGTGAGGACTGCACAGCGCATCACCGGGGGTAAACTACCTGCCCTCCAGGACACCTACACCACCCGATGTCACAGAAAGGCCAAAAAGATCATCAAGGACAACAACCACCCGAGCCACTGCCTGTTCACCCCGCTATCATCCAGAAGGCGAGGTCAGTACAGGTGCATCAAAGCTGGGACCGAGAGACTGAAAAACAGCTTCTACCTCAAGGCCATCAGACTGTTAAACAGCCATCACTAACATTGAGTGGCTGCTGCCAACATACTGACTTAAATCTCTAGCCACTTTAAACATAGGAATTGGATGTAACAAATGTATCACTAGCCACTTTAAACAATTTTGTATATAATGTTTACGTATCCGACATACTCATATCAAATGTATACACTGTACTCTAAACCATCTACTGTATCTTGCCTATGCCGTTCGGCCATCGACCCAAATCTCTAGCCACTTTAATAATTATAATTGGATGAAATAATGTATCACTAGCCACTTTAAACAATGCCATTTATATAATGTTTACATATCCTACATTACTCATCTCATATATATATAT
>QNTS01001847.1:91928-124705 GCA_003317085.1 Hucho hucho
AGAGGGAGAGAGAGAGAGAGAGAGAGAGAGAGAGAGAGGGAGAGAGGGAGAGAGGGAGAGAAAGAGAGAGACAGGGTAACTTCTGACAGCTTTTAGTGACATTTTTTCACTCCAAGTTCCACTTTAACATTTAGAGACTGGGGTCTGAGCACCAGCATGGTGTGTGTGTGTGTGTGTGTGTGTGTGTGTGTGTGTGTGTGTGTGTGTGCGCGCGCGTGCGTGTGTGTGTGTGTGTGCGTGCATGTGTGCGTGTGTGTGTGTGCGTGCGTATGTGCATGCATGCATGTGCTACCGGTGACCACCAGAACCGTTCTGTAGCATGCCAAGTACCTGCCAGACTCTGACCTGATCACGAACCTCTGCCTGCCCTCAACCTGCCCTTTGCCTGCACCGTGTTTCTAATAAATCTTCGGAGAACTGTTCTATTCGCCTCCCATGTCTGCATCTGGGTCATATCCTGAGTCGTGATACTGGGTGTGTCCCACCACAGATGGCTGGCCAGTGTCCTCAGACCAGAGAGCCGTCTGTGGAGATGCCTGAACGACTTTATGAAGCAGAACACTCCTGAGGAGAGACAGGGCGGCACCTCGAGAAGACACACACACACATATATTATATGTACACACAACACACACACACACATTGTCCTGCCTTATTATTCTTTCCAATAAGAAGACCGTAATGGCCCAAAATCATTTCCACTAATATTACAAATGAAACACACTGAGATGATAAAATGGTTTCCTTTTCATCTTTACACATTTCAGTCATTTAGATCTATTTCTGGCCCTGGTCTTTCTGTGAGCTCAGATGAAGGAGTGAGGGACGGTTTCTGACAGAATGGAGACAGGGCATGCATCCCAAATAGCCACCTTTTCTCTATATAGTGCACTACATTTAAATCAGAGCCCTACGGGCCTGGTCAAAAGTAGTGCACTATGTAGGGAATAGGGTGCCATTTGGGATGTAGACTGGGAAAGGTTAGAGAAGTCTCCCTGAATACAGCGGAATCTCTGATCAGCCACAAACTAACATTACATCTGTTAATATCCAGACTGAGATACTGAGTTGGATGGGTTATAAAAGCCTCGTCTGCATCTAATAAAATTCTCCTGTCACTCACAGAATACCAGCTGCCAAGCCTCATCTGAGCAGACATGCCAGGGAGACATAAAAAAAACACACACACACACACTAACACCTGTAACACACACATCCACACACGCACGCTCACACACATACACATACACATAACCCACACACGCACTGTTAGTGATTAGACAAAGCTTAGCAAGGCGAAGCCGTCACATATGGGGAGTAATCACATTATTACACAGGCAGTAGCGCAGACGGCAATCACAATATCACACAGGCAGCTAGGAGAACGGCTGCCAGCTGGGTTGGTCGTCAGCCAGGCCTGATGTGTGGATTAGAATCGAGGCAACAAACACACACACATTCAATGCACACATAGACACACACACACACACATTCAAGATCCAGCATACATACAATACACATGCAAACACACACATACACAGTCCTGGAGAGATGACACATACAGGCTCAGTGTTCAACATGAGATTAACACACAGAATGTAGATCACGCTGAGTCCATAGAACAACATGGACATGCTTCACTCACTAGTTTCTCTGACAGAAGACTGGCTAGCAGTAGGCCAATCAGCTGACCTTACCAATGATTGGTTATGGTGTTATGTCATTTGTCAAAGCTGGTCCCGGAACCTCCCAAATACTACTGTATCTAAACCAGAGGCATGAGAGTTTGATAAGAACATACAGTTTAAGTCGGAAGTTTGCATACACCTTAGCCAAATACATTTAAACTAACATTTTCACAATTCCTGACATTTAATCCTAGTAAAAATTCCCTGTCTTAGGTCAGTTAGGATGACCATTTTATTTTAAGAATGTGAAATGTCAGAATAATATTAGAAATAATTATTTATTTCAGCTTTTATTTCTTTCATCACATTCCCAGTGGGTCAGAATTTTACATACACTCAATTAGTATTTGGTAGCATTGCCTTTAAATTGTTTAACTTGGGTCAAATGTTTCGGGTAGCCTTCCACAAGCTTCCCACAATAAGTTGGGTGAATTTTGGCCCATTCCTCCTGACAGAGCTGGTGTAACTGAGTCAGGTTTGTAGGCCTCCTTGCTCGCACACGCTTTTTCAGTTCTGCCCACAAATTGTCTATAGGATTGAGGTCAGGGCTTTGTGATGGCCACTCCAATACCTTGACTTTGTTGTCCTTAAGCCATTTTGCCACAACTTTAGAAGTATGCTTGGGGTCATTGTCCATTTGGAAGACCCATTTGTGACCAAGCTTTAACTTCCTGACTGATGTCTTGAGCTGTTGCTTCAATATATCCACATAATTTTCCTACCTCATGATGCCATCTATTTTGTGAAGTCCACCAGTCCCTCCTGCAGCAAAGCACCCCCAAAACATGATGCTGCCACCCCCGTGCTTCACGGTTGGGATGGTGTTCTTCGGCTTGCAAGCCTCCCCCTTTTTCTTCCAAACATAACGATGGTCATTATAGCCAAACAGTTCTATTTTTGAGGATATTTCTCCAAAAAGTATGATCTTTGTCCCCATGTGCAGTTGCAAACCGTAGTCTGGCTTTTTTTATGGTGGTTTTGGAGCAGTGGCTTCTTCCTTGCTGAGCGGCCTTTCAGGTTATGTCGATATAGGACTTGTTTTCACTGTGGACATAGATACTTTTGTACCTGTTTCCTCCAGCATCTTCACAAGGTCCTTTGCTGTTGTTCTGGGATTGATTTGCACTTTTCGCACCAAAGTACGTTCATCTCTAGGAGACAGAACATGTCTCCTTCCTGAGCGGTATGATGGCTGCGTGGTCCTGTGGTGTTTATACTTGCGTACTATTGTTTGTATAGATGAGCGTGGTACCTTGAGGCATTTGGAAATTGCTCCCAAGGATGAACCAGACGTGTGGAGGTCTACAATTGTTTTTCTGAGGTCTTGGCTGATTTCTTTAGATTTTCCCATGATGTCAAGCAAGTTTGAAGGTAGGCCTTGAAATACATCCACAGGTACACCTCCAATTGACTCAAATGATATCAAATAGCCTATCAGAAGCTTCTAAAGCCATGACATAATTTTCTGGAATTTTCCAAGGTTTTTACCTTCTTAGGAGAGCGGCAGCAGAGGTGACGGTTTTGGAGAGTCTGGCGTGCCCAAAGTAAAATGCCTGCCACTCAGGCCCAGAAAATAGGATATGCACATAATTAGTACTATTGGATAGGAAACACTCTGGAGTTTCTAAAAGTGTTAAAATAATGTATGTGAGTATAACAGAACTGATATAGCAGGCGAAAACCCGAGGAAAATCCATCCGGATTTGCAGTTTTTTTTGTACATGACCTTCTTCTCCAGGCTGCCTATTCATTTCTATTTTAACCAGGACTGAGACTGCAGTACCTATGGCTTCCACTAGATGTCAACAGTCTTTATACAGAGTCTGGAAGCTCTAGCACTAAGCAGAACAGATAGGAAGAGGAAGTAGTCAGGGGACTACTTTTGTCAACAACGTTTGAAGGGCGCGAGATTGTGAGCACGCCCCACTTTATTTTCCTTTCCTACTTTCCGGTTGAAATATTACAGTAAATACAGTGAGGGAAAAAAGTATTTGATCCCCTGCTGATTTTGTACGTTTGCCCACTGACAAAGAAATTATCAGTCTATAATTTTAATGGTAGGTTTATTTGAACAGTGAGAGACAGAATAACAACAAAAAAATCCAGAAAAACGCATGTGAAAAATGAATATTTAACTAAACGTAAAATTACTCCCTTTATTCATAAACTGGGGACTGCAAAACATGACTTAGTACTTGGTGGCAAAACCCTTGTTGGCAATCACAGAGGTCAGACGTTTCTTGTAGTTGGCCACCAGGTTTGCACACATCTCAGGAGGGATTTTGTCCCACTCCTCTTTGCAGATCTTCTCCAAGTCATTGAGGTTTCGAGGCTGACGTTTGGCATCTCGAACCTTCAGCTCCCTCCACAGATTTTCTATGGGATTAAGGAGACTGGTTAGGCCACTCCAGGACCTTGATGTGCTTCTTCTTGAGCCACTCCTTTGTTGCCTTGGCCGTGTGTTTTGGGTCATTGTCATGCTGGAATACCCATCCACGACCTATTTTCAATGCCCTGGCTGAGGAAAGGAGGTTCTCACCCAAGATTTGACGGTACATAGCCCCGTCCATCGTCCCTTTGATGCGGTGAAGTTGTCCTGTCCCCTTAGCAGAAAAACACCCCCAAAGCATAATGTTTCCACCTCCATGTTTGACGGTGGGGATGGTGTTCTTTGGGTCATAGGCAGCATTCCTCCTCCAAACACGGCGAGTTGAGTTGATGCCAAAGAGCTCCATTTTGGTCTCATCTGACCACAAGACTTTCACCCAGTTGTCCTCTGAATCATTCAGATGTTCATTGGCTAGCGCGCCGCTACTCCCTAAGTAGTTAAAGGCACAGTCAACTTAGTGTATGTAAACTTCTGACCCATTGGAATTATGATACAGTGAGTTATAAGTGAAATAATCTGTCTGTAAACAATTGTTGGAAAAATTACATGTGTCATGCACAAAGTAGATGTCCTAACCAAAAAATATAGTTTGTTAACAAGAAATTTGTGGAGTGGTTTAAAAACAGGTTTTAATGACTACAACCTAAGTGTATGTAAACTTCCGACTTCAACTGTATTTAAGACACTTATTTTCAAGTGTTTCCCATCCATCCTTCTGCCTCACCAGTTAGCCAGCTGGGAGTTCTGTTAATACGCAATGAGAACCCCCTGGAGTGGATCTGAATTTATTAGAGTATATCTCTGCTTTTGACATGGGAGCACACAATGTCTGAGTTTGGAACACACACACACATTCGTATGCATGCACAAACACACTCAACACACACAAACACCCACGCCATCTCTTCCGGCAAAGAAATGGCAGCAGTTTTAAGGGCGACTAACCAATTGTGCTATTATGTGTTTTTTTTCACGTTATTTGTAACTTATTTTGTACATAATGTTTCTGCCACAGTATCTTACGGCAAAAAATAGCTTCTGTATATCAGGACAGTGATCACTCACCCCGGATTAGACAAAGATTATTTCTTCAACAAGCAGGACCCACAGGATATACTGCTAACACCCGACAAGCCCAACATCCCCATTATTGGCAAGAGGAAGAGACGCAGGTACAGAGGACACAGAGCGGGGTGCCTCGTAAGGATCCGCAGGAGGCGAGTGGGAAATCTGCCGTTACCGTCAATATTACTCGCCAACGTGCAACCATTGGACAATAAATTAGACGAGGTACGATCACAAATATCCTACCAACGGGACATCAAAAACTGTAATATCTTATGTTTCATGGATTCGTGGCTGAATGATGACATGGATATTCAGCTAGCGGGATATACGCTGCACCGGCAAGATTGAACAGCACACTCCGGTAAGACGAGGAGGGGCGGTCTGTGGATATTTGTAAACAACAGAATGTAAGGAAGTCTCTAGATTTTGCTCGCCTGAAGTTGAGTATCTTATGATAAACTGTAGACCACACTATTTGCCAAGAGAGTCTTCAGCTATACTTTTCGTGGCTGATTATCTACCACCACAGACGGATGCTGAAACTAAGACCGCACTCAGTCAGCTGTATAAGGAAATAAGCAAACAGGAAACAGCTCACCCAGAGGCGGCGCTCATTCGCACTGAGCTAAAGGGTAGAGCTGCCGCTTTCAAGGTGCGGGACTCTAACACGGAAGCTTATAAGAAATCCTGCTATGCCCTCCGGCGAACCATCAAACAGGCAAAGAGTCAATACAGGGCTAAGATTGAATCGTACTACACTGGCTCCGACGCTCGTCTTATGTGGCAGGAAGATTGAATCGTACTACACTGGCTCCGACGCTCGTCTTATGTGGCAGGGCTTGCAAACTAATACAGACCACAAAGGGAAGCACAGCCGCGAGCTGCCCAGTGACACGAGCCTACCAGACGAGATAAATCACTTCTATGCTCACTTCGAGGCAAGCAACACTGAGGCACGCACGCTCTCCGTAGCCAACGTAAGTAAGACCTTTAACTCCTTAGGGCTAGGGGGCAGTATTTTGAAGTTCAGATGAAAAACATGCCCAAAGTAAACTGCCTGTTACTCAGGCCCAGAAGCTAGGATATGCATAGGATATAACCCGAGCAAAATCCATCCGGGATGTCTGAATCAGTCATGTCACACTGTTTTCAATAGGCCAGCTATTCAAAGCCTCATAGTTTAACCCCCAGATTGCAGTTCCTATGGCTTCCACTAGATGTCAACAGTCTTTAGAAAAAGGTTGGAAGCTTCAATCATGAAAATCAAGGGAGTAAGACCACTTGTTCCTGAGTTCACATCAAGTGTCCTGTTTTGGATTTTGCGCGTAACAGGGAATGCGCGCTCAGTTCTTTTTCTCTTCTATTCAGCAGGTTATATTCCGTCTGAAATATTATAGTTTATATTCATTTTAGGGTATCTGAGTATTGATTACAAATGCTGTTTTATTTTTTTTGACAAACTTTACGGGTACTTTTGGGATATCATTTGTCTGCATGGATGAAAGACTTTGGGCAGGTGGATTACTGAACAAAACGCGCCAACCAAACGGAGCTATATGGATATAAAGAGGAACTTTATCGAACAAAAGGACCTTTTATTGTGTAACCTGGACGCTTGGGTATGCCATCAGAGGAAGATCATCAAAGGTAAGTGATTTATTTTATGCTATTTTTGAGTTTTGCGACACCTCTGCTAGTTATGTTATTATACTAATTGAGTTTTTGAGTGGGGCGCTGTCCTCAGACAATCAAATGTTCTGCTTTCGCCGTAAAGCCTTTTTGAAATCTGACAATGCTGTTAGATTAACAAGAGTCTAAGCTTTTGAAGGGTGTGCAGCATTTGTATTTTCATGAATGTTTGAAATGAGTATTTTGGTAATTTGAATTTGGCGCTCTGCATTTCTCCGGATGACTGTCAAAATCGATCCGTAACAGGTTAAACAGGTCAACATTCAAAAGGCTGCGGGGCCAGACGGATTACCAGGACCTGTGCTCTGGGCATGTGCTGACCAACTGGCAGGTGTCTTCACTGACATTGTCAACATGTCCCTGATTGAGTCTGTAATACCAACATGTTTCAAGCAGACCACCATAGTCCCTGTGCCCAAGAACACTAAGGCAACCTGCCTAAATGACTACAGACCCATAGCACTCACGTCCGTAGCCATGAAGTGCTTTGAAAGGCTGGTAATGGCTCACATCAACACCATTATCCCAGAAACCCTAGACCCACTCCAATTTGCATACCGCCCAAACAGATCCACAGATTATGCAATCTCTATTGCACTCCACACTGCCCTTTCCCACCTGGACAAAAGGAACACCTACGTGAGAATGCTATTCTTTGACCTCAGCTCAGCGTTCAACACCACAGTACCCTCAAAGCTCATCACTAAGCTAAGGATCCTGGGACTAAACACTTCCCTCTGCAACTGGATCCTGAACTTCCTGACGGGCCACCCCCAGGTGGTGAGGGTAGGTAGCAACACATCTGCCATGCTGATCCTCAACACTGGAGCCCCTCAGGGGTACATGCTCAGTCCCCTCCTGTACTCCCTGTTCACCCACGACTGTGTGGCCAGGCACGACTCCAACACCATCATTAAGTTTGCAGATGACACAACAGTGGTAGGCCTGATCACCGACAATGATGAGACAGCCTATAGGGAGGAGGTCAGAGATTTGGCCGGGTGGTGCCAGAATAACAACCTAAACCTCAACGTAACCAAGACTAAGGAGATGATTGTGGACTACAGGAAAAGGAGGACCGATCACACCCCCATTCTCATCGACGGAGCTGTTGAGAACTTCAATTTCCTTGGTGTCCACATCACCAACAAACTAGAATGGTCCAAACACACCAAGACAGTCATGAAGAGGGCACGACAAAGCCTATTCCCCCTCAGGAAACTAAAAAGATTTGGCATGGGTCCTCAGATCCTCAAAAGGTTCTACAGCTGCACCTTCGAGAGCATCTTGACTGGCTGCATCACTGCCTGGTACGGCAACTGCTCGGCCTCCGACCGCAAGGCACTACAAAGGGTAGTGCGTACGGCCCAGTACATCACTGGGGCCAAGCTGCCTGCCATCCAGGACCTCTACACCAGGTGGTGTCAGAGGAAGGCCCTAAAAATTGTCAAAGACCCCAGCCACCCCAGTCTGTTCTCTCTAATACCGCATGGCAAGTGGTACCAAGTGCCAAGTCTAGGACCAAAAGGCTTCTCAACAGTTTTTACCCCCAAGCCATAAGACTCCTGAACAGGTAATCAAATGGCTAACCGGGCTATTTGCATTGTGTCGTCGTCCCCCCCCCCCCCCCACCTTAATCAGCCCGACTACCTGGTGCCTGTATATAGCCTTGCTACTGTTCTTTTTCACTGTCTTTTTTACTGTTGTTTTTACTTCTGTTGTTTTTATTTCTTTACTTACCTATTGTTCACCTAATACCCTTTTTTTTACTTAGAAATTGCACTGTTGGTTAGGACCTGTAAGTAAGCATTTCACTGTAAGGTCTACAGCTGTTGTATTCGGTGCACGTGACAAATACACTTTGATTTGATTTGATTTGTTAACGGGTCAGAAGAGTCAAACTTCACATCTCTCCTATCAAATCAAATCAAATTGTATTTGTCACATGCACCAAATACAACAGGTGTTGACCTTACAGTGAAATGCTTACTTACAAGCCCTTAACCAACATTGCAGTTTTAAGAAAATACCTTAAAAAAAGTAAGAGATAAGAATAACAAATAATTAAAGAGCAGCAGTAAATAACAATAGCGGGGCTATATACAGGGGTACCAGTACAGAGTCAATGTGCAGGGGCACCGGTATCGCCTCTCCTTCTATCTCTATCTCTGAATAATGTAACATTTAATAATGTAATGCATCATTATCTGCATTTTCTACAAAGCAGAGGGAGACACCTGAAGCTGCCACACACACACAGTCTGAATTTAGTTCCGCTCTGCTCCACTGTCTCTTGCTCAGAGCTGTTAGCATACAGAAGCTAACTATCATGCTAATCACATACTAATGTCCTCTCCTCTGCCCCCCTCCTCCCTCCTTCCTTCATTCTCCTACCTCCCTCTTTTCATTATGTGCTCTTTCTCGTCTTCTGAAAACCATTTGCCAATAGTTTTGGCATCCCAAGGTCATACTCATAATTGCCAAACATAATTTAACTGTTTTTGGACAATCTAGGGCCGTGGTTGTACTAATGTACTAATTAATTAACTAATTAACACTGGAACATTAAAGTACGCTCCCATGATGACAGTTAGCGTGGACGCGCATGCACACACACATGCACAAACACACACACAGGACAAACGAATTATCCTCTCAGCTCATTTTGAGGTGTCAACGATTCAGAGGGCGTCACAGATTAATGTCCCCCTGAGAGAATACTTATAAAGAGAGTTCCACCCTGGGAGCTAGCTGGCCATTCTACACACACAAACCCCCTCCTCAACACACACACACAAACACCCACGCGCGCACACACACAAACGACAAATGAATTATCCTCTCAGCTCATTTTAAGGTGTCAAAGATTAATGTGTCCCCCTGAGAGAATACTTATAAAGAGAGTTCCACCCTGGGAGCTAGCTGGCCATTCTACACCCACAACCCACAACTCCCCTCCCCCAACACACTCACACACACACCACACACACACACACACACACACACAGACAGGTGTGTTACCTGATGCTGCTCATACTTCCACCAGTCTCAGAGCCCAGCTTGCATCTCTCCAACTGGGTGGCTACAATCTGTCTTTCTGCCTCCAGCTCACGGGTCAGTCTCTCAAACTGCAGCTCCTACAGGGGAGAGAGATAGGGAGAGATACACACACATGAAAACCTCTAAAACCTTTTTTGTGGGGGGCAGGGGGTTCTACTAAGCTAACATATGGAATTGTTTTATGGTCATACCATGGATCATTTAGCTATTTGATTTAGAATTTTAGGACCCCTGTTTGTATAAAAAAATAAATACAAATTAATTGATAAAATGTTACATTTGGCCTTTACAACTCTAGCCCATAGAAACGCATTGAATAACACATTCATAAATGGACAAATAAAGACAGTTAAATATCTGTCCTATATCTAGGAGATATAAGAAAACTCAGGAAATATTTTTCGGACACATATTTAACCCCGTTTTTTGTTGGCATAAACTACCTCCATACTTACATGAATTTGTATGGGTTACCTTCAGGTCATAGAGCAAATCTAAGAACACCATCGTGTTTGAAGGAGTCTCCCCTTTCCAAAGTGGTGTCATATTCGTTTGTAGCCCAAACAGTTTGGACGCTACAGACAGAAGTTGGCACGTCGGCGGTACCAACTTCAGACAAGTCCGGTGGGGCTTTTGGGGGTCGTAGAGCAAAACAGAGAATACCATCGGGTTCGTAAGTGTCTCATCTTTCCATAGAGTGTTTCATATTAGTTAGTAGCCAAACAGTTCGGACACTACAGACGTTTTTGTGAGAAGACCAATTTTCGCGATGTCTCCTGGTCTGACAAACAGTGCTGTAGCTCTGTCACTTTCCAGATGCGGAAGGCCGACAGGCAGATGCAGTGGATTGAGACACAGCCCATGCATGATGAGGTTTTTGTTATTATGTTAATTAGATTGACACGCGGGTGGGTCAATAGACTCTTAATTATTAATACACAGATCCAGCACCCAGTACTACACACAGATAGACACATAGCATAGCTCACAGGTCATTCTCGACAATGTAAGGGCTTTTCTACTCGGAAAGTCTTCAAGGGGAGTATTGTGTCCGAATGTGCGTGCATGTGTGTGCCTGTGCATGTGTGTGGATTGCAGCAGCTGATGCATTAGGTAGTTAAGTGGCTTAATGGTGGTTCTTCATATCAGTCTCCAAAGCCACCATCTACAACCCAGACTGATGAGGAGTCCGACCTGTGTGTGTGTGTGTATTTGGTTTAATCACGGCCAGAAGCGGATCGATAGTGCACTGATCTCTACGCCTGTGAAAGGGTTTGTGCGTATGTGTGTGTGTATGTGTGAAATAGATTTTTGAAAGCCATTTGGGCGGGTGAATGAGTTGATCCCCAGCCACAATCTTAAATCTCACCCCCACCCCAAATCCTTTCTCTTCCTCTCGACCCCAACACATCAGCCCAGTACACCCCCAGCTCAAATCCCTATCCTCCACTACCCCTCATTTCCTCTCCCCAGTCCGTTCACCACCTCTCCTCTGCTTTCCTCTCTACAGCTCTGCTCTCTCATCCATCTATTCTTTCCCCTGTCTTTCCACCATTCCTCACCTCCCCTCTACTTTCCTCTGTTCCTCACCTTTCTCCTTTCCTTTAATCGAGACAAAGACAGCGAGAAATCTCAAACTTCAAGCAAAAACAGAGCTCAAAATGCAAACAGACCAGAAATAAACGACTATTCCAAATCTTAACTCTACTACCATCTAAGATGAACATCAGTCAGGAAAAGTGTCAAACTAAAAGCACTTGATTCCCTCCCCCCCCAAAACAATTATTCCCTCAAATTTTAGACCCAAACAACATCCTTAGCCTAGATTTACCAGCACATGCACCATAGACATGAGTTTAGAATAGTCCTCTGTGAACTTCACGACCCTGCCTTCACGTCTGTGTGTGAGTATGTATGTGTGTGTGCGTGCACATAAAAGAAAACAGGTTTGAATTCCAACACACTTTGTGAGTAACGTAAGGGTGTGTGTCTACCAGACCTGAATAGAACAGCAGAACAGCTAGCCACAAAGGTCACTATAGCAACAGTAGAATCCCACAGAAACCCCTCTTACATTGCTCATCAGCCCAGTGACTCCTCCAACACACACACGCTCACGTGCGCACCAAACAGACACACACAAATACAAGTTCACAGCTTTTTTCACAGCAAAAGGAGCAGAGAAGTGGTTATAAATGGTAAGCGCATTTGGGGTGAAATTACAGTTAAATGTGTTTGAGATGAAGACTAAATTGTCAACGCTTCTGTTTATAAACCTAAATCTGGTGTCCCTGTGCGTGGTAATAGGGTCCTTTAATGAGTCCTATTTCCCATTCAGGACAGAGTCCCCCTGGTGTTAGGTCATCAGAGTAAAGTGGTCAATCTGCAGCTAATAACAGACGGTTTTGGGACAGAGGCCATTAAAATGATAAGTGACCTTCTGCTTTAAAGCTGCCCTAATCAGAGAGAGAGAGAGACATGTATGAGAGAGAGAGAGAGAGAGAGAGAGGGAATGAAAGGGGACTTGCTCTCATGCATACAAAACACTGTCAATTAGATAATTTCCTCTTTTTCCTCTCCTCCACTCTTCCTCTGCTCCCTCCACTGTCTTCTTTTTTGTAGTTATATAGGTTTCAAACCCTTGACCACTTGAATCAGGTGAGCTAGTTCAAAATTGTGTCTGGGGGTCCCCGAGGAGAGGTTTGAAAACCATTAAAATAGTATCCGTAGACACTTTGAGGTTCTGTTTTGCTTCATGTTAAGTTCATGTCCGTTACTGAAGAATTTACGAGTCTTTATCATAAGAGTGACATGAAGACCCCTCCATAGAATCTGTGTGTATTGTGTGTCTGAGTTATTGTAGTGTACTGTTACCAGCCCTGGGGCCTGTAGGACAAGGAGACGATTATAGTTTTTCTCTCTCTCTCTCTCTCTCTCTCTCTCTCTCTCTCTTGTATAAGTGTTCTGATCCTGCAGGGTTGTCTCATGGCCCATCTGCTGTTGCCTCACCTGAGAGGGAGTGGTCTCCAACTGACACACACACACACACAATGCACCTGTATCTCTGCGGAGCACCTATACACACCTGTGTTATTGCTCTCTCCTGACTGCAGGATCCAGTTAACATTTCTTTGTTCAATACATACATATCCTCTGCTATGCAGGTCAATGAGACAGTCGGTGGGCTAGGGCTGTGGGGAGAGCGTATTTCATTTAACACTGTTAGTTGTGTATCTAGTGGTCTCATATGTACTGACCAACTCATAGAAAAGGTCTACTTTTGAAGGGTAGGATGTTATGAGTTGGAACATACACACACTGTAATAATGGCGCTGTGAGTCGGGAAGCAGGTGCAAGTGAAACGTTCAATAAATCAACAAAACTAAGAACGAGACAATTCTATGAGGCTACACGCCGGTACACAAGAATAATACCAAGAGATGAGTGAACATAAGAGTGTGACATATAAAGGGGAGGAAATGATGAAGGTAATGAAGTCCAGGTGTGAATCATAATGATTAACAGGTGCACGTAATGATGAGTGTCAGGTGTGCGTAATGAAGAATCCCAGGACCGGTGGTTAGTATTCTGGCGACGTTGTAGATGAGGGGAGGAGCAGGAGAAGATGTGACACACACACAAAACAAAAACTGTCCACAGATTTTATAACAGCAAAACTAAGATTTTTGACTGCAACCAGCTGGCAAATAACTTCAACACACAAACACAGCAACACTTTGAAGTATTTGGTCTTTATAAATTACAGGTTAAATCATTACAGGCACCTGGGAAATAGAGGACGAGATAGGGAGAGAGATAGAGAGATAAGGTTTGTTGATAAGGGCCTGAGGCTGTGTTCTATTAGACCAGAAGCACAAACATTCAGTAAGAGATGTCAGACAGACGTACAGACAGACACACTGCCTGTCTCAGCGTGTTAAACTGTACGGAGGAACTCCTCACTCCTCTCCTACTCACTCTCTCTGTCTCTCTCGCTCTCTCTCTCTGTCTCTGTCATACCTCTCTCTCTGCTCTCCTACAACATATTCAATCAATCCCTATCCCAGTCTACTGTTCCCACATGCTTCAAGAGGGTCACCATTGTTCCTGTTCCCAAGAAAGCTAAGATAACTGAGCTAAACGACTATTGCCCCTTAGCTCTCACTTCTGTCATCATGAAGTGCTTTGAGAGATTAGTCAAGGATCATATCACCTCCACTCTACCTGACACCCTAGACCCGGGCTGTATCACCGCCTGGTACAGCAACTGCTCCGCCCACAACCGTAAGGCTCTCCAGAGCGTAGTGAGGTCTGCACAACGCATCACCGGGGGCAAACTACCTGCTCTCCAGGACACCTACACCACCCAATGTTCACAGGAAGGCCAAAAAGATCATCAAGGACAACAGCCACTGCCTGTTCACCCCGCTATAATCCAGAAGGCGAGGTCAGTACAGGTGCATCAAAGCTGGGACAGAGAGACTGAAAAACAGATCTATCTCAAGGCCATCAGACTGGTAAACATCACTAACATTGAGTGGCTGCTGCCAACATACAGACTCAATATCTAGCCACTGTAATAATTAATAATTGGATGTAATAAATGTATCACTAGACACTTAAACAATGCCACTTTATATAATGTTTACATACCCTACATTACTCATCTCATTTGTATATACTGTACTCTATACCATCTATTGCATCTTGCCTATGCCGTTCGGCCATCGCTCATCCATATATTTATATGTACATATTCTTAATCACTTGTGTGTATAAGGTAGTTGTTGTGAAATTGTTAAATTACTTGTTAGATATTACTGGACGGTCGGAACTAGAAGCACAAGCATTTCGCTACACTCACATTAACATCTGCTAACCATGTGTATGTGACCAATAAAATTTGAATTAGAAAATTTGAATTTGAAGGATGAGAAAATCAATCAAATAGCTCTGCACTCGTAGAAAAAAAAGTGCTATCTAGAACCTAAAAGTGTCACGACTTCCGCTGAAATCGGTCCCTCTCCTGGTTCGGGCGGCTACAGGCGGTCGACGTCACCGGAGTTCTAGCCATCACCGATCCATTTCTCATTTTATGTTTGTCTTGTCTCATTTACACCTGGTTCCCATTTCACTAATTGTATGTGTCCGATTTAATCCCTCAGTCCCCCCTGGTTTTTGTCCGTGATTGTTTTCTGTAAGTTGTGCTCCGTTGTTCGTGAGAAGGTGTGAATACTACTGGTTTAGTAGTTTGTGTCCGTTAAGTAAAGGAGTTTTGTCTTTACTCTGTTTCCTGCGCTTGATTCCAAAGACCTGCATTACAAGAGCATTCACAGAGTCACGGACCATTTAAATGGAATCAGCAGGAGAACACAGCCCTCCTCTTCATGTAGAGGAGCACGTCCAGCAGCATGCGACAATGCTTCAACATCTCGGCACAGCCATGGATCGCGTGCTGCTGACCATGGAGCGATGGGAGAGAGGAGGGCTGCCAGCACCTCTACCATCACCACCACCTACCCCACTGGTCACCCCTCCTTCATCTGGTCCCAGTGGGATTAGGCTCTCGCTCCCGAGGGAGTATGATGGGACGGCTGCCGGGTGCCAGGGGTTCTTGCTACAGCTGGAGCTCTACCTGGCGACCGTCCACCCGGCTCCTTCGGGACGCGAGAGCATGTCCGCCCTCGTCTCCTGTCTATCTGGGAAAGCTCTGGAGTGGGCCAACGCCGTATGGGGAGAAGGCGACGCGGCGTTGGACCACTATGAGGAGTTCACTCATGGTTTTCGGGCGGTTTTCGACCATCCGCCTGAGGGGAGAGCGGTGGGTGAATGCCTTTTCCCCTTACGACAGGGGACGAGGAGCGCGCAGGATTTCGCCCTGGACTTCCATACCCTGGCTGCGAGCGCAGGATGGAATGACAGGGCCCTGATCGACCATTACCGGTGCAGTCTGCGTGAGGACGTCCGTCGGGAGCTGGCCTGCAGGGACACCACCCTCACGTTGGACCAGCTGGTGGACATGTCAAAACGACTGGACAACCTGCTGGCCACCCGCGGACGTCCGGATCGGGGCCCGTCACTTCCATCCTCTAGCATCTCTGCTCCGACCCCTATGGAGCTGGGAGGTGCTGCGCTCAGGGGGACCGGAGGAGGGGTCATTCCCTGCACCAGCTGTGGCCGCAGAGGACACACTGCTGGTCGGTGTTGGGGAGGTTCTTCAGGGAGTTGAGTCGAGGCGGCAGGCAGAGCACTGTTGTGTCACCCCAGGTGAGTAAGCACCAGACTCACCCAGAGCTCCCTGTTGTTCACATGTTTTTGTTAGTAGAGTTTCCTGAGTGTTCCCCGCATTCCCAGCATAAGGCACTAGTAGATTCAGGCGCAGCTGGGAATTTTATTGACCGTTCTTTTGCCCGTAGGTTAGGGATCCCAATTGTGTCTCTTGATGTGCCCTTCCCTGTGCATGCCCTAGATAGTCGACCCTTAGGGTCAGGGCTGATTAGGGAGGCCACAGCTCCACTAAGTATGGTGATGTAGGGGGGTCATTAGGAGCGTATCAGTCTTTTCCTCAATGATTCTCCTGCGTTTCCCGTGGTGCTGGGCATACCCTGGTTGGCCTATCATGACCCCAATATTTAGTGGCAACAGAGGGCTCTTAAGGGGTGGTCACGAGGGTGCTCAGGGAGGTGTGTGGGTGTATCCATCGGTGCGACTACGGTGGAGAGTCCAGACCAGGTCTCCACCGTGCACATCCCCTCAGAATATGCCGATTTGGCTCTCGCCTTCTGTAAAAAGAGGGCGACTCAATTACCACCCCATCGACGGGGGGATTGTGCGATAAATCTCCTGGTAGACGCAGCACTTCCCAGGAGTCACGTGTATCCTCTGTCACAGGAGGAAACGGAGGCTATGAAAACATATGTCTCCGAATCTCTGGGGCAGGGATACATTCGGCCCTCCACTTCACCTGCCTCCTCAAGTTTATTTTTTGTGAAGAAGAAGGATGGAGGTCTGCGCCCGTGTATTGACTATCGAGGGATCAATTAGATCACTGTGAGGTACAGCTACCCGCTGCCTCTCATAGCCAGTGCGATCAAGTCAATACACGGGGCGCGCTTCTTCACAAAATTGGATCTCAGGAGCGCTTACAATCTGGTGCGTATCCGAGAGGGAGACGAGTGGAAGACAGCAATTAGTACCACCTCAGGGCACTATGAGTACCTCGTCATGCCGTACGGGTTGAAAAATGCTCCATCAGTCTTCCAATCTTTTGTAGACGAGATCTTCAGGGACCTGCTCGGGCAGGGTGTAGTGGTGTATATCGACGACATATTGATATACTCCACTACACGCCAAGCATGTGTCCTTGGTGCGCAGGGTGCTTGGTCGACTGTTGAGGCATGACCTGTACGTCAAGGCTGAGAAGTGTCTGTTCTTCCAACAATCCGTCTCTTTCCTAGGATATCGCATTTCCACGTCCGGGGTGGAGATGGAGAGTGACCGCATTTCCGCCGTGTGTAATTGGCCGACTCCAACCACGGTAAAGGAGGTGCAGCAGTTCTTAGGTTTTTCCATCTACTACCGGAGGTTTATCCGGGGCTTCGGTCAGGTAGCGGCTCCCATTACCTCACTGCTGAAGGGGGGACCGGTGCGACTGCAGTGGTCAGCTGAGGCAGACAGGGCTTTTGGTCACCTGAAGACTCTGTTTACCTCGGCTCCCGTGCTGGCTCATCCGGATCCCTCTCTGGCATTTATAGTTGAGGTGGACGCGTCCGAGGCTGGGATAGGAGCTGTGCTGTCTCAGAGCTCGGGTACGCCACCAAAACTCCGCCCCTGTGCTTTTTTTTCGAAGAAGCTCAGCTCGGCGAAGCAAAACTATGATGTGGGGGACAGGGAGCTGTTGGCTGTCGTTATGGCTCTGAAGGCGTGGAGGCATTGGCTTGAGGGGGCTAAACACCCTTTTCTCATCTTGACTGACCACTGAAATCTGGAGTACATCCAGGCAGCGAGGAGACAGAACACTCGCCAGGCAAGGTGGGCCATGTTTTTCACCCGTTTTGATTTCACTCTATCCTTCCGACCAGGTTCCCAGAACGCGAAGGCAGACGCACTGTCCCGTTTGTATGACACAAAGGAGCGGCCCATTGATCCCACTCCCATCCTTCCTGCCTCTTGTCTGGTGGCACCGGTGGTATGGGAGCTGGACGCGGATGCGAGGGGGGTGCGTACAGAGCCCACTCCCACTCAGTGTCCAGCTGGGCGTATGTACGTTCCGTCCGCTGTCTGCGACCGTCTGATCGTTTGGGCTCACACATCACTCTCCTCTGGTCATGCAGGTATAGGCCGGACAGTGCGCTGTCTTAGTGAGAAATACTGGTGGCCCACCTTAGCTAAGGACGATGTGTCTCTCCTCAGGCCGGTGGTGGCTGGCCCGCTCCAGGGACCTGAGGTTCTGGAGGTTCCTCCGCCCCCGCTGGACATCGAGGGGGCCCCGGCGTATGCGGTTCGAGCCATCATGGACTCAAGGCGTCGGGCTAGGGAACTTCAGTACCTCGTGGAGTGTGGAGGAGAGACGCTGGGTGCCGGTGGAGGACATCCTGGATCTATCGTTGCTGCGGGAATTCCACCGCCTCCATCCGGATCTCGGGTCGTCCCCGAGACCGATGTCGGTGCACTGCTGGAGCCGCGCGTAAAGGGGGGGGGGGTACTGTCACGACTTCCGCTGAAATCGGTCCCTCTCCTGGTTCGGGTGGCTACAGGCGGTCGACATCACCGGAGTTCTTGCCATCACCGATCCATTTCTCATTTTATGTTTGTCTTGTCTCATTCACACCTGGTTCCCATTTCACTAATTGTATGTGTCCTATTTAATCCCTCTGTTCCCCCCTGGTTTTTGTCCGTGATTGTTTTCTGTAAGTTGTGCACCGTTGTTCGTGAGAAGGTGTGAATACTACTGGTTTAGTAGTTTGTGTCCGCTAAGTAAAGGAGTTTTGTCTTTACTCTTTTCCTGCGCTTGATTCCAAAGACCTGCATTACAAGAGCATTCACAAAAAGGGTTATTTGGCTGTGCCCACAGGAGAACACTTTGAAGAACCCTTTTTGGTTTCAAGTAGAACCCTTTTCGTTCCAGGTAGAACCCTAATGGGTTCCATGTAGAACCCTTTCCACAGGGGTTCTACATGGAACCCAAAACAGTTCTACCTGGAACCAAAAAGGGTTCCACCTGGAATCAAAAAGGGTTCTCCTATGGGGACAGCCAAAGAACCCTTTTGGAACCCTTTTTTCTAAAAGTGTGGTCTGCTATGTTTCCTAACAACTAGAGAGAACAGAGGAAGGAGGACGAGGTGGAGAGAGGGAATACACAGACAGTGAGAGATAGTGAGGTAGGGATGGAGGGATGGAGGTAAAGAGGGATGGAGAGTGGGAGTGAGGGGAATGGTACTGTAGACAACAATGCTGTGTAATACTCGAGACCACATTATGAGTGTCGGTCTTGTCTCTGTGTAGGATACAGTTGTACTCCGCCTTGACTCGGTCTCGGACAGTGAGGACACGTAATTTCTTCTGGAGACCAGCAGAGTAAAAAACTCAATTATCAGCTTTCTTTCAGTCAGCGCATAAAACTGCTTCGCCAGGCAAAATATATATACACTCCTTTCTTGAAACAAGAATATCTTAACAGCCTTTATAGATATGTTTGCGCAGTGGTGAACTTATAGGCCTTCAGTGTGTGACAGGTTGGTGATTCTGAAAGGACAGCAACCGTAATACCAGCGCACTCATGTAGGAGAGGTCACTTTTTGTAAAACACAAAGGGCCAGTGGTGTAGTGGAGGCTATACGCAGGTATAAACCCTACAGTGAAGGGAAAAAGTATTTGATCCCCTGCTGATTTTGTACGTTTGCCCACTGACAAAGAAATGATCAGTCTATAATTTTAATGGTAGGTTTATTTGAACAGTGAGAAACAGAATGTCTCTCACTGTTCAAATACAAAATACAAATACTGTTCTGTCTCTCACTGTTCAAATACACCTACCATTAAAATTATAGACTGATCATTTCTTTGTCAGTGGGCAAACGTACAAAATCAGCAGGGGATCAAATACTTTTTTCCCTCACTGTATACACAGTTTTTTGTTCAGTGGGCATTGCTTATACTCACTTCTTAATCCCTACTGATGTGTATCCAAATTAGTGTTGTGGAGGTATACGACTTATTAATTACATAGTACAATAGAGAAATCATGCACAAAGTAGCCTACACAATCGCAAAGTACGTGAAATTTACCCGCACACACAGCCTAGTTACAGCAGAATATCATCTGCAGACAGCAAGAGTGTGCAGCTCTAAATTGGTTTTGGCATTGAGTAGCTCACAGAAGAATGACATCGGTAGCCCGGTGGCTAGGAAAGACATTTCAACAGATGATATCTACCAGTAAATGTTAATGTTAACTAAGGCAACAACGGGTGTGCAAACTAGGTATTGAAAAAGTTTAGTGCCGAAGTGTTGGTTAGTGGGCTATTCGTGACGCACAATTGTCATCATGCCTGTTTGCATCAGGGGCGTAGACATGGATGGGCCTGAATGGACAGAGGCCCACCCACTGGGGAGCCAGGCCCTGACAGGCTCACCCAATAAGATTGATATGGTTTATTGTTGTTGTGGACTTAGACCATCACATTTTTATTTTTAAAAAAGTATGATTTTGAGAGTGAAAATGAAAGGGTTTTAACTACTTTCCATATATGAAACAAAAAGACAATCATAATTTCAGTCAAAAATATCAAATTCCCAATTTATGCTACAAAACCAACTTCATAAGGGGTTTTAAAAATGTATTATATTTGACTCAACGTTCCGTGACGTACACTAAGGCATTGTTGGCAGAATAGATGGATGGAGTTCAATGCATGATTCATGGTATCAGGTTGTAAATCACAGCTGGAAAGGGCAATGATCACAAGTCAGTCATAACGTGGCTAATAGGCTAGTGTAGCTATTTATGTAGCAAGCTAAAAACACGGACGCTAACGTTAGCTAGATAGCTAGCTAACTGCTAGGAGGATGTCATGTCATTGGAGGAGTGACTGACTGACTGACTTTTTCCCATCATATCGTTTTTCGGTGGCTATACACAGCTAGAGATGCAGGTGTCCTTTGGTTAGCTAGCAAGAACTTGAACAACTGTTATACAGTTAGCATATCTCTTGGGTTCGCAAATTCACTCTGGCTATCTACTCCAAATTCAGAGCACTCTCGTCTGAGTGTGCCTGAGCCCAGAAGAACTGATGAATTTACGAACGTGCAACACCTACTGAATATGTCCGGTGTCAAGTTTGTAGTTTGTTAAGAATGCTCTAGATAACATGTAAATAGTCTAACCAGCTCTGCTACAGTGAGTAAAATGGTCAGAGTGAGGTGTTCTCTCATTTGTGTCTGGAAGTTGCTAGCTAGCAAGCAAGCCATCTTTAGCCAGTTAGCCTTTGTGCTTGGCTGGGACAAGCATGCATTGGCAGGCAAGCTGCAGAAGGACAAGGAGGCTACAATTCCCCATCGTTTATCAGTGCAATTTTGATAGCCAACTAGCTGAAAAAGTTTCAGAGGGTTTATCTAATGGTCCTTCATTAGATATTAGCTCATCTTGCTCTGGCTAGCACTAGTTGTTGATCTTGTTGTCGTTGATGTGCATAACTGAGGGAGACAGAGCCTACCTTTTCATGGTTGTTTAATCAATCGAACTGTAAAGTGTTGGAATCGGCTAAACTTTGAACATTGAGAATAGTAAATAAGTGATAGAAAGAGACTGGGCCTCTATAGAAAGACAGATAGCTGTGGTATGTGTTGGAATGTGTTGGGGGACGGGAGTAGAGCACCATGTTGATACAGGAAGATAGATGGATAGCTGTGGATTAGGTGAAGGAGGGGTTGAGGTCAGGAGGTGAGGGGTGAGGTCAGTTCCCCTTAAGGGAGTAATCCGGGTGTAGTATCTGGTTATCTTCTTCCTGTTGGGCACAAACTGTAATGATTGGAGGGAGGGAGTGTCTTCAGCCGAATGTATATAACTGTGATGGGGAGGAATGTTTTGCTGTCTGATTACAGCTGTACAGAACCTTTGGGAAGAATTAAAACTTGATTAAAGCTTCTCTAGTGTCCGTGAGTTATTTTCTCCGAAAAATAAGAACCTAACAAAAGTTCCCAAATGTAAAGTAACATATTTGCAGAAATCCATTCAGGTGTATTTTGCGGCTTTTGGCGAATGCGTTCTAATGATCTAAAGTCGTGCTGTTGTAACTGACTGTAAACACACAGTCCAGTTCAAAGTGAATGATGGCGGGACTGTGTGGCAAATGGCTTATTTGTATAAAGGTATACTGTAGCTCTGATTGCCTATAGCGCAACGGTCTGTGTAGACTCCGGTCCTGGACAAAACAGATGTTTTTATTTGGTTTTATTTACTGCAGTGTCTATTAATTGTCCAAACTGCTTTCCCACTCTATATTCCTATATAATTTTCACAAATGTCTTAGTATACACTACGGGTCAAAAGTTTTAGAACACCTACTCATTCAAGGATTTTCTTTATTTTTTACTATTTTCTACATTGTAGAATAATAGTGAAGACATCAAAACTATGAAATAACACATATGGAATCATGTAGTAACCAAAAAAGTGTTAAACAAATCAAAATACATTATATATTTGAGATTCTTCAAATACCCACCCTTTGCCTTGATGACAGCTTTGCACTCTCTTGGCATTCTCTCAAACAGCTTCATGTGGTAGTCACCTGGAATGCATTTCAATTAATGCCTTGTTAAAAGTTAATTTGTGGAATTTATTTCCTTCTTAATGCGTTTGAGCCAATCAGTTGTGTTGTGACAAGGTAGGGGTGGTATACAGAAGATAGCCCTATTTGGTAAAAGTCCATATTATGTCAAGAACAGCTCATCAGCAAGGAGAAACAACAGTAAGTCATTACTTCAGTCAATGCGGAACATTTCAAGATTTTCAAGGTTTCTTCAAGTGCAGTCGCAAAATCCATCAAGCACTATGATGAAACTGGTTCTCATGAGGACCGCCACAGGAAAGGAAGACCCAGAGTTACGTCTGCAGCAGAGGATATAAGTTCATTCGAGTTACCAGCCTCAGAAATTGCAGCCCAAATAACTGCTTCACAGAGTTCAAGTAACAGACACATCTCAACATCAACGGTTCAGAGGAGTGTGTGAATCAGGCCTTCATGGTCGAATTGCTGCAAAGAAGCCTCTACTAAAGGACACCAATAAGAAGAAGAGACTTGATTGGGCCAAGAAACACGAGCAATGGACATTAGACCGATGGAAATGTGTCCTTTGGTCTGGAGTCCAAATTGGAGATTTTTGGTTCCAACCGCCGTTTCTTTGTGAGATGCGGTGTGGGTGAACGAATGATCTCCGCATGTGTATTTCCCACCACAAAGCAGGGAGGAGGAGGTGTTATGGTGTGGGGGTGCTTTGCTGATGACACTGTCAGGTATTTATTTAGAAGTTTCCATATATTTTTATAAAATCGGTCCCACTCATTAAGTCAGAATTTGATTGGCTGATTCCACTGTCACTCCAAAATTTTGCCCTAATACAGTTGAATAGCAGATACCTGAATCTAGCTTCTGATGGCCTAGCCAATGGCTGATTTAGCTAGCTAGATTTATCTCCCCAGAGACAAGCAAAGAACAATCCTGATTGTGTCATGCGGTGGGTGTAGCTGGTGTAAGTAAGTCAGGCGCAGGAGAGCAGAGATGAGTGGACTAAGCACTTTACTCAGGCAAAGTCAAAATACAGAACGCAACCGCATCACAAAACAAATGCCCAAAAACAAGAAAGGCAGCACAAAGTACAAATAAACCGCAAAATACCGGCTGCCACAAAGCACGGGTGAAAACCAACAACCCGGCGTAAACCGGCATTCCAACAAACAATTCCCCACACAGACATGGGGGAAACAGTGGGTTAAATACAAGACAGTGATGTGGGAAATGTAATTCAGGTATGTGGAAAAACAGGACAAAACAAATGGAAAAATGAAAGGTGGATCGGCGATGGCTAGAAGACCGGTGAGGTCGACCGCCGAACGCTGCCCGAACAAGGAGAGGAACCGAATTCGGCGGAAGTCGTGACAGATTGAATATTTTTTTCTCTTCAGTTTTAACCCTTTCCATTCCAAAAAAACTGAAGAGATTAAATGATAATGCCATTGAAAATAATAATATCATGATCATTATTATTATAGTCATTATATACAGTGTTCCACACTGTATTTGGGTTAGTAATCATTTGTAGTGGCTCTATTTTACATCAGCATACATTTTTTCACTATTCTGAATTTCTAAAGAATCCATATGTTGTTCTGAAATATGAACACAGAAATACTGGACATTTTGAACTCTTATTATGATGGTGATTTCACAAAATAACAATTATAGTCTTGAATTGGACTCGGTCTTGACTCAGTCTCGGACCCCTTGTCCACCTCCCGGTCTCGGTCTTGAATCGGTCTCGCTTTAGGTGGTCTCAAACACAACACTGGTAGACATACAGAGTTAGACATAACAGAGCTGTTGATAGTATTGTTTGAGTGTGTGGTGTGTTTTGTGTGGATACTGAAATTGAACAGTAGAGTGCTTTATCATTTTTATGTGATGAATAGTCTAATTAAGATCATGGTAAGGGAAGGCCCTGTTCCCCAAACCTTCTTTGTCACTCTCTCTATCTCGCTCTCTCTCTCTCCCCCCTCTCTCTCCCCCTCCTGTCCTCCCTCCCTGCCTGTCTCGCTATGCTCTGTTTAGTAGCCAATTTAAGAGCCCCTTCATAAACAAACAATGCTAGACAAACACAAACTCCTCTCTAACTCGCCAGGGGACCTAACAAAACACGCACATGCATGCACACGCACACACACACACTTTTCTCTCTATAGCCAGGGGAACTGGAGAAACAACAGCAGGTCTCCATGCTGTCTCGTTTCCAACAAAGAGGGAAAAAGTTAACCCTATACCGTTACAGAGTTGAAAAAGAAACTCAAGAAAAGTGTATTTTCTAGTTCCTCTCTAAAGATAACTGAAGAGTTTTCCCAATGTGGTTAAGAAGACAATGTAATATCACATTACTCAACTGTGAGTTCGATATGGCGTCACCCTCCACAAATGCATTTGTCACAAAAGTAACAGCAAGCCACTAAAACTTTACCTACACTCCCAAACAGCAAGCCAAGACAACAATGACAAAGTTCAGAAACCTTGAGAGGAACCAGACTCTATATTAGCAACTTCCCAATGCACTACTATGTGACCCTGACATGATACAGAGCCACAGTGGTACAGGAACTAGCTGTTGGCAAAACCATACACATCCATAATGATACAAGTATGTTCATTTAGCAGACACTTTTATCCAAAGGCACTAACATACATTAAACACACAAAGTATAAGCACCACACTCCAACAGACCACCCAGCCTTCTATCTAGACAACGTCATACCCAGACTATCTTTTATAAGACAGTAGAATGTGAGGATTAAATAACAGTGATGGCAGCTATTCAGCCTGAACAGGTCATCCTAAGATTCAGAACTTTCTTTTCTTCCTCTCCGTCAGTATTAGAGCCGGTGTGTTGAGCCGGGATGGCAGAGAGGAGATTGAGATTGGGTTCACACTCTGTGACTGTGGAGAGAGACGAAATGTCACCTGCAAATGTCACTGCCTAAATGCCACTGCAGCTCTGTGTCCTAGACTCTGTAAGAGTGTGTGTGTGTGTGTGTGTGTTGGTTCTTCTATTATTGTGGGGACCTGAAATCCCCAAAAGTCCCCACAAGGATAGTGAAACAAGGAGAATTCTCCCTTGTGGGGACATTTACCACATCCTCTTGAGGATAAAGGCTATTTTAAGCTTAGGGGTTAGGGTTGAGTTAGAGTTACAATTAGGGTTAGGATTAGAATTAGGGTTAGGGTAAGGTTTTAGTGGTTAGGTTTAGGAGTTAGGTTTCAGTTTAGGGTTTGGGTCAAAGTTATGGTTAAGTTTAGAGAAAATAGGATTTTGAATGGAAATACATTTTAGGTCCCCACGAGGAATGAAGAACATAACGTGTGTGTGTGTGTGTATGTACGCATGTGTGTACGCGCATGTGTGTGCTTGTGTGTGTGCGGCGGCAGGTGGGTTAAGAGCGTTTGGCCAGTAACCGAAACGTCACTGGTTCAAATCCCTGAGCCAACTAGGTGAACATAAGAGTGTCTGCTAAATGTGTGTTTTTTGCATCTTTCAAGAGTGTTTTTTTTTTGCAATCTTCCTTAATAGTCACGATGCTCTGGCAGTATTTTTGCTTATATTTGAAGTATCGGACCTAGTTTGGCAGTAGGCCTATTGTGTATGTACAATGTACTGAGTGTACAAAACATTAGGAACGCCTGCTCAGTCCATAACATAGACTGACCAAGAGAATCCAGATGAAAGCTATGATCCCTTATTGATGTCACTTCAAATCAGTGTAGATGAAGGGGAGGAGACATGTGAAAGAAGCATTTTAATCCTTGAGACAATTGAGACATGGATTGTGTATGTATGCCATTCAGAGGGGGAATGGGCAAGACAAAACATTGAAGTGCCTTTGAACATGGTATGGTAGTATGTGCCAGATGCACCAGTTTGGGTCAAGAACTGCAACGCTGCTGGGTTTTTCATGCTCAGCAGTTTCCCATGTGTATCAATAATGGTCCACCACCCACAGGACATCCCGCGATATGTGTTGTGATCCCACTTTCAGCTGTTTGTTGACCCTCTCCTCAGTGCCCCCCCTCTGTGTGTATGTGTTTGTCAGTGGAGGATGGGAGGAGCTATAGGATGACGGGCTCATTGTAATGGCTGCAATGGAATAAATGCAACGGAATAAAACATATGGAAACCACAAAAAAAGTGACCCTCCCCTAAACCCATGATAATAATTAAAGTGGATAGCAGAGAACATGTCTACTGTTTACCCTCGCTTCTTGGCAGTGGCAACCCGTCATTCAGGGAAGGCAGAGCCCCACCTGTTTAGCTAAAAAAAAAAAAAACGTTTTGAACGGTCATCCAACTCGAAATTCCAAGTTGGGAACTCTGGCCTTGCAACATTGGATAACTGGGCTATCTGCATTGTGTCCCGCCACCCACCACCCGCCAACCCCTCTTTTACACTACTGATACTCTCTGTTCATCATATATGCATAGTCACTTTAACCATATCTACATGTACATACTACCTCAATCAGCCCGACTAACCGGTGCCTGTATGTAGACTCGCTACTGTTACAGCCTCGCTACTGTATATAGCCTCGCTACTGTTATTTTTCACTTTCTTTTTACTGTTGTTTTTATTTCTTTACTTACCTATTGTTCACCAAATACGTTTTTTGCACTGTTGGTTAGAGCCTGTAAGTAAGCATTTCACTGTAAGGTCTACACCTGTTGTATTCGGCACACGTGACAAATAAACTTTGATTTGATTTGAGATCACTGACGTCATGATTCAACCTTGTTTTTTTCAGAGTTCCCAGTTGTCTTGAAAGCACCATAAATACAGAGAATGCCAGACTTTGATTAAAGTTTGATGACAAAATCTGCCCACACGAAGGACCACCACACCACCTTCCTGTTCAAGTGAGCACAGCACAACCGTGTGTCCAAAAATGTCTTGTATGCTGCTGTATAAATTATGTAATATGCCAGGGAGATATGAATACTGTAGCTAAGAAAGTAATACTAAGTGTATGTTGTGTAGTAAGCTGTTAGTAGCCCATGTGCCTCACCCTAATAATTTGGTCCCGTCCCCCCTCATAAATTAGTCTACTGTTCTGACTTGGTGGTGCACATGTAGCCTATAGCCTGTTTTAGAGAAATGTTATCATGGAATATTGTAAGAGCTTTCATTGTCTGCTTATATGCCCCCTTTATTTATCCTACGGTTCTGACTTGGTGTACAGGGTGTTCTTGGTGTACAGGGAGAATACTGTAAGATGGCCCAAAGTGCTGAACAAATAGTTATATTGACTACGTCCGTCTTAGCTCGCTCATTAATGTCTTGATCAAAGTTACGGATTGCCTCATCTCTGCGCATCGTTCCCTTATGCCATAGTTTATACATCTCAATTGTCAGTACAAACCACATTTGTTTAAACAAGTCAGCCATATCAGCTATGTTTAAAAAAGAAAGGCAGTAAATGAGGCTGAATTAACTGTTTCACTGCCAGACAAGGTGCCGCTGATAGCCAAATGTACTGTAGCACTGGTAAGGATTCACTCCATGGTGCTGAAAAGAACAGTGTGCTGTTGGGACATCTTTGTGTAAGCACTAAGTGTGACAACCCTCCCACTCTGTCTGCCGTATTCTTTCTCTTTGCTCTTGTTTTCCTTATTAGGATGTCGGTGGGTGGAGACGGGAGGGTTGTCAGCGAAATGGAACACACCTGGGCCCGGCTGTGTCCCGGGATAAATAGACCTTTTGCCCATTCATTGAGGAGACTCTCCATGCAGACACACTGTTGGATTTTGGTTGTGGCAGGGTTTGTTTGTTTGTTTGTTTGCTTTGGCATCTTTCAACACTCCTCATTGTCACAAACCGGCTCAAATTTCGTAACAAAAAGGGAGACAACGTGGAGATAAGGAACAACAAAATATATTTATTAACTTAAGTAAACTAAATCAATTAACAATAGTGTGTGTAGTCAGTAATCAGTAGTGTAAGTAAGTGGTTGCATGCATAAATGTGATAATGAGAGGTGTTGAAAGGTGCCAACGCAAACAAACAAAACAGCCACAAAATTGCCACAACCAAAATCTGTAAGTGTGTCTGCATGGAGAGAGTCTCCTCAATGAATGGGGAAGAGGTGCATTTATCCTGGGACACACCCGAACCCATGTGTTGCCATTCGGTAGTAGAGAGAACAGTCTATGACTGGGGTGGCTGGGGTCTTTGACAACTTTTAGGGCCTTCCTCTGACACCGCCTGGTGTAGAGGTCCTGGATGGCAGGCAGCTTAGCCCCAGTGATGTACTGGGCCGTACGCACTACCCTCTGCAGTGCCTTGCGGTCGGAGGCCGAGCAATTGCCGTACAAGGCAGTGATGCAACCAGTCAGGATGCTCTCGATGTTTCAGCTGTAGAACCTTTTGAGGATCTGAGGACCCATGCCAAATCTTTTTTTGAGGGGGAATAGGCTTTGTCGTGCCCTCTTCACGACTGTCTTGGTGTGTTTGGACAATTCTAGTTTGTTGGTGATGTGGAGACCAAGGAACTTGAAGCTCTCAACCTGCTCCACTACAGCCCTGTCGATGAGAATGGGGGCGTGCTCGGTCCTCCTTTTCCTGTAGTCCACAATCATCTCCTTAGTCTTTGTTACGTTGAGGGAGAGGTTGTTATTCTGGCACCACCCAGCCAGGTCTCTGACCTCCTCCCTATAGGCTGTCTCGTCGTTGTCAGTGATCAGAGGTGCATTTATCCTGGGACGCAATTGACCAGTCTGACACTGTTGTCTTCAAAATTAATGATGGTGTTGGAGTCGTGCCTGGCCATGCAGTCGTGAGTGAACAGGGAGTACAGGAGGGGACTTAGCACACACCCCTGGGGGGCTCCAGTGTTGAGGATCAGCGTGGCAGATGTGTTGCTACCTACCCTTACCACCAGGGAGCGGCCCGTCAGGAAGTCCAGGATCTAGTTCAGAGGGAGGTGTTTATTCCCAAGTTCCTTAGCTTAGTGATGAGCTTTGAGGGTACTATGGTGTTGAACGCTGAGCTGTAGTCAAAGAATAGCATTCTCACATAGGTGTTCCTTTTGTCCAGGTGGGAAAGGGCAGTGTGGAGTGCAATAGAGATTGCATCATCTGTGGATCTGTTTGGGCGGTATGCAAATTGGAGTGGGTCTAGGGTTTCTGGGATAATGGTGTTGATGTGAGCCATTACCAGCCTTTCAAAGTACTTCATGGCTACGGACGTGAGTGCTACGGGTCTGTAGTCATTTAGACAGGTTGCCTTCGTGTTCTTGGGCACAGGGACTATGGTGGTCTGCTTGAAACATGTTGGTATTACAGAGGTATTACAGGGACATGTTGAAAATGTCAGTGAAGACACCTGCCAGTTGACCTGCCAGTTGATCAGCACATGCCCGGAGCACACGTCCTGGTAATCCGTCTGGCCCCGCAGTCTTGTGAATGTTGACCTGTTTAAAGGTCTTACCCACGTCGGATACGGAAAGCATGATCACACAGTCGTCCGGAACAGCTGATGCTCTCATGCATGCCTCAGTGTTGCTTGCCTCAAAGCCAGCATAGAAGTGATTTAGCTCGTCTGGTAGGCTCGTGTCACTGGGCAGCTCGCGGCTGTGCTTCCCTTTGTAGTCTGTAATAGTTTGCAAGCTCTGCCACATAAGACGAGCGTCAGAACCGGTGTAGTACGATTCAATCTTAGCCCTGTATTGACTCTTTGCCTGTTTGATGGTTCGTCTGAGGGCATAGCAGGATTTCTTATAAGCTTCTGGGTTAGAGTCCCGCACCTTGAAGGCAGGAGCTCTACCCTTTAGCTCAGTGCGAATGTTGCCTGTAATCCATGGCTTCTGGTTGGGGTATGTACGTACAGTCACTGTGGGGACGACGTCCTCGATGCACTTATTGATAAAGCCAGTGACTGATGTGGTGTACTCCTCAATGCCATCGGAAGAATCCCGGAACATGTCCCAGTCTGTGATAGCAAAACAGTCCTGTAGTTTAGCATCTGCTTCATCTGACCACTTTTTTATAGACTGGTGCTTCCTGCTTTAATTTTTGTTTGTAAGCAGGTATCAGGAGGATAGAGTTGTGGTCGGATTTACCAAACGGAGGGCGAGGGAGAGCTTTGTACGCATCTCTGTGTGTGGAGTACAGGTGATCTAGAATGTTTTTCCCTCTGGTTGCACATTTAACATGTTGATAGAAAATTGGTAGAACTGATTTAAGTTTCCCTGCATTAACGTCTCCGGCCACTAAGAGCGCCACCTCTGGGTGAGTGGTTTCCTGTTTGCTTATTTCCTTATACAGCTGACTGAGTGCGGTCTTAGTGCCAGCATCTGTCTGTGGTACTAAATAAACAGCCACGAAAAGTACAGCTGAAAACTCTCTAGGCAAGTAGTGTGGCCTGCAATTTATCACAAGATACTCTACTTCAGGCAAGCAAAATCTAGAGACTTCCTAAGATTTCATGCACCAGCTGGTGTTTACAAATATGCACAGACTCGTCTTACCGGAGTGTGCTGTTCTGTCTCGCCAGTGCAGCATATATCCCTTTAGCTGAATATCCTTGTCATCATTCAGCCACGATTCCGTGAAACATAGGATATTACAGTTTTTGATGTCCCGTTGGTAGGATATTCGTGATCGTACCTCGTCTAATTTCTTGTCCAATGATTGCACGTTGGCGAGTAATATTGACGTAACGGCAGCTTTCCCACTCGCCTTCTGCGGCTCCTCACGAGGCATCCCGCCCTGTGTCCTCTGTACCTGTGTCTTTTCCTCTTGCAAATAACTGGGATGTTGGCCTTGTCTGGTGTTCGGAGTATGTCCTGTGCGTCCTGCTTGTTGAAGAAAAAATCTTTGTCTAATCAAATGTGAGTGATCGCTGTCCTGATATCCAGAAGCTCTTTTTTGACGTAAGATATGGTTGCAGAAACATTATGTACAAAATAAGTTACAAATAACGCGAAAAAAAAACACATAATAGCACAATTGGTTGGGCGCCCGTAAAACTGCTGCCATTTCTTCCGGCGCCATTTTACTATAATTTCCCAACCAGAATCCATGGATTACATGGATTATATTACCGAATCAGAAGCCATGGATTACAGGCAACATCCTCATCGAGCTAAAGGCTAAAGCTGCAGCTTTCAAGGAGCGGGACACTAATCCGGACGCTTATAAGATATCCCACTATGCCCTCAGACGAACCATCAAACAGGCAAAGCATAAATACAGGACTAAGATTGAATCCTACTACACCGACTCTGACACTCGTCGGATGTGGCAGGGTTTGAAAAATATTACGGACTACAAAGGGAAACCCAGCCACGAGCTGCCCAGTGACGCGGGCCTACCAGAGAGCTAAATGCCTTTAAAGCTCACTTCGAGGCAAGCAACACTGAAGAATGCATGAGAGCACCAGTTTTTCCAGATGACTGTGTGATCACGCTCTCCGTAGCTTATGTGAGCAAGACCTTTAAACAGGTCAACATTCAAAAAGCCGCCGGCCTAACAGATTACCAGGACGTGTACTCAAAGCATGCGCGGACCAACTGACAAGTGTTTTCACTGACATTTTCAACCTCTCCCTGACAGAGTCTGTAATACCTACATGTTTCAAGCAGACCACCATAGTCCCTGTGCCCAAGAAAGCGAAGTCAAGAGTTTCAAATTCCTTGGTGTCCACATCACCAACGAACTATCATGGTCCAAACACGACAACACCTTTTCCCCCTCAGGAGACTGAAAAGATTTGCCATGGGTCCCCAGATCCTCAAAAAAAATTCTACAGCTGCACCATCGAGAGTGCAGCTGACCGTAAGGAGCTACAGAGGGTAGTGCATACAGCCTAGTACACCACTGGGACCAAGCTTCCTGCCATCCAAGACCTATATACTAGGCGGTGTCAGAGGAAGGCCCAAAAAATTGTCAAAGACACGAGTCACCCAAGTCATAGACTGTTCTCTCTGCTACCACACGGCAAGCGGTACTGGAGTGCCAAGTCTAGGATCAAATGGCTCCTTAGCAGCTTCTACCCCAAGCCATCAGACTGCTGAACAATTAATCAAATGGTCACACAGACTATTTACATTGACCCCCCCCCCCCCCCCCC
>QNTS01001847.1:134520-180896 GCA_003317085.1 Hucho hucho
TTTTCTGCTAAGGGGACAGGACAACTTCACCGCATCAAAGGGACGATGGACGGGGCCATGTACCGTCAAATCTTGGGTGAGAACCTCCTTCCCTCAGCCAGGGCATTGAAAATGGGTCGTGGATGGGTATTCCAGCATGACAATGACCCAAAACACACGGCCAAGGCAACAAAGGAGTGGCTCAAGAAGAAGCACATTAAGGTCCTGGAGTGGCCTAGCCAGTCTCCAGACCTTAATCCCATAGAAAATCTGTGGAGGGAGCTGAAGGTTCGAGTTGCCAAACGTCAGCCTCGAAACCTCAATGACTTGGAGAAGATCTGCAAAGAGGAGTGGGACAAAATCCCTCCTGAGATGTGTGCAAACCTGGTGGCCAACTACAAGAAACGTCTGACCTCTGTGATTGCCAACAAGGGTTTTGCCACCAAGTACTAAGTCATGTTTTGCAGAGGGGTCAAATACTTATTTCCCTCATTAAAATGCAAATCATTTATAACATTTTTCACATGCGTTTTTCTGGATTTTTTTGTTGTTATTCTGTCTCTCACTGTTCAAATAAACCTACCATTAAAATTATAGACTGATCATTTCTTTGTCAGTGGGCAAACGTACAAAATCAGCAGGGGATCAAATACTGTTTTCCCTCACTGTAACCAGCATGGCTACCACAGCATTCTGCAGCGATACGCAATCCCATCTGGTTTGTGCTTAGTGGGACTATCATTTGTTTTTCAACAGGACAATGACAGGACAGTCACCCAAGTCATAGACTGTTTTCTCTGCTACCGTATGGCAAGTGATACCAGAGCGCCAAGTCTAGGACCAAAAGGCTCCTTAACAGCTTCTACCTCCAAGCCGTAAGACTGCTGAACAATTAATAAAATGGTCACCGGATTATTTATATTGACCCCCCCCAATTTGTTTTGTACACTACTGCTACTCGCTATTTATTATCTATGCATAGTCAGTTCACCCCTACCTACATGTACAAATTACCTCAACTAACCTGTGCCCCCGCACACATTACACCGGATCACCGCAGCTAGCTAGCTGCTAACGAGTGGCCCAGCCCCGAAGCTAGCCTTGAGCCAGGCCCATCTCCTGGCCTGTTCAGTGGACCCTATGATCACTCGGCTACACAGCTGATGCCTCCCGGACTCTTCACTAACACGACTAGAAGCCACTACATCACCGGATTCCTGCCGTAAGCTCTGGACCTTTTGTACCGGATCATCGCAGCTAGCTAGCTGCTACCAAGCGGCTATAGTGGCTAACGCACTTGTCCCGAAGCTAGCACCAGTTAGTCTCGAGCCAGGTGCATCTCCCGGCTAGCAAACTAAATTACTCCAGCTACAATACCTCTTTTTCCAATTGGCCTGGCCCCTTTGTTGACACAGAGCCCCGCCGATCCATCACAACTTGTCTGCCGACGTAATTCTGTCCGATGTGCCCTCAAAGGGCCTTTGCCGGATGTCGGTGACGCCCTTGTCCCGAAGCTAGCACCAGTTAGCCTCGAGCCAGGCACATCTAGCGTAGTAACGACTACCTAACGGCTTCCCTGCTTCATCTATTGCTGTTCACTGGACCCTATGATCACTTGGCTACATAGCTGATGCCTGCTGGACTGTTCATTAATCACGGTACTCCATTTTGTTAATTTTGTTTATCTGTCGGCCCCAGCCTCGAACTCAGGCCCTGTGTGTAGTCAACATTTTACCTGTTGTTGTTGTCTTAGCTGATTAGCTGTTGTTGTCTTACCCGTTGTTGTCTTAGATAGCTCTCCCAATCAACACCTGTGATTGCTTTATGCCTCGCTTTATGTCTCTCTCTAATGTCAATATGCCTTGTATACTGTTGTTTAGGGTAGTTATCATTGTTTTATTTTACTAGTCCCACTCAACATGCCTCAGATAGCTCTTTTGTCCCACCTCCCACACATGCGGTGACCTCACCTAGCATAACTAGTGCCTCCAGAGATGCAACTTCTCTTATCATCACTCAATGCCTAGGTTTACCTCCACTGTACTCGCACCCTACCATACCCTTGTCTGTACATTATGCCCTGAATCTATCCTACCACGCTCAGAAATCTGCTCCTTTTAATCTCTGTTCCCAACGCACCAGACGACCATTTCTGATAGCCTTTAGCCGTACCCTCATTCTACTCCTCCTCTGTTCCTCGGGTGATGTAGAGGTTAACCCAGGCCCTGTGTGTCCCCAGGCGCTCTCATTTGTTGACTTCTGTAACCGTAAAAGCCTTGGGTTCATGCATGATAACGTCAGAAGCCTCCCCTTAAGTTTATTTTACTCACTGCTTTAGCACACTCCGCCAACCCTGATGTCCTTGACATGTCTGAATCCTGGCTTAGGAAGGCCACCAAAAATTCTGACATTTCCATCCCCAACTACAACATTTTCCGTCAAGATAGAACTGCCAAAGGGGGAGGAGTTGCAATCTACTGCAGAGATAGCCTGCAAAGTTCTGTCATACTTTCCAGGTCTATGCCCAAACAGTTCGAGCTTCTCATTTTAAAATTAATTTCTCCAGAAATAAGTCTCTCACTGTTGCCACCTGATATAGACCCCCCTCAGCTCCCAGCTGTGCCCTGGACACCATATGTGAATTGATTGCCCCCCATCTATCTTCAGAGTTAATTCTGTTAGGTGACCTAAACTGGGATATGCTTAACACCCCGGCCATCCTACAATCTAAGCTATATGCCCTCAATCTCACACAAATTATCAAGGAACCCACCAGGTACACAACCCTAAATCCGTAAACATGGGCACCCTCATAGATATTATCCTGACCAACTTGACCTTAAAATACACCTCTGCTGTTTTCAATCAGGATCTCAGCGATCACTGCCTCATTGTCTGCATCCGTTATGGGTCCACGGTCAAACGACTACCACTCCTCACTGTCAAACGCTCCATAAAACACTTCTGCGAGCAGGCCTTTCTAATCGACCTGGCCCAGGTATCCTGGAAGGATATTGATCTCATCCCGTCAGTGGAGGATGCCTGGTTGTTCTTTAAAAGTAATTCCCTCACCATCTTAAATAAGCATGCCCCTTTCAAAAAATGTAGAACTAAGAACAGATATAGCCCTTGGTTCACTCCAGACTGCCCTTGACCAGCACAAAAACATCCTGTGGCGTAGTGCACTAGCATCGAATAGTCCCCGCGATATGCAACTTTTAAGGGAAGTCAGAAACCAATACACACAGGCAGTTAGGAAAGCAAAGGCTAGCTTTTTCAAACATAAACCTGTATCCTGTAGCACTAATTACAAAAAGGTTTGGGACACTGTAAAGTCCATGGAGAACAAGAGCACCTCCTCCCAGCTGCCCACTGCACTGAGGCTAGGAAACACTGTCACCACCTATAAATCCACTAAAATTGAGAATTTCAATAAGCATTTCTCTACGGCTGACCATGCTTTCCTCCTAACTACCCCAACCCCGGCCAACAGCTCCGCACCCCCCGCATCTACTTGCCCAAGCCTCCCCAGCTTCTCCTTCACCCAAATCCAGATAGCTGATGTTCTAAAAGAGCTGAAAAACCTGGACCCGTACAAATCAGCTGGGCTAGACAATCTGGACCCTCTCTTTCTAAAATGATCAGCCATCATTGTTGCAACCCCTATTACTAGTCTGTTCAACCTCTCTTTCGTATCGTCCGAGATTCCTAAAGATTGGAAAGCTGCCGCGGTCATCCCACTCTTCAAAGGGGGTGACACTCTAGACCCAAACTGTTACAGACCTATATCCATCCTGCCCTGCCTTTCTAAAGTCTTCGAAAGCCAAGTTAACAAACAGATCACTGACCATTTCGAATCCCACCGTACCTTCTCCGATGTGCAATCTGGTTTCCGAGCTGGTCACGGGTGCACCTCAGCCACGCTCAAGGTACTAAAGGATATCATAACCACCATCAATAAAAGACAGTACTGTGCAGTCGTCTTCATCAACTTGGCCAAGCCTTTCGACTCTGTCAATCACCGTATTCTTATCGGCAGACTCAACAGCCTTGGTTTCTCAAATGACTGCCTCGCCTGGTTTACCAACTACTTCTCAGATAGAGTTCAGTGTCTCAAATCGGAGGGCCTGTTGTCAGGACCTCTGGCAGTCTCTATGGGGGTACCACAGGGTTCAATTCTCGGGCCAACTCTTTTCTCTGTATATATCAACGATGTCGCTCTTGATTCCTTGATCCACCTCTACGCAGATGACACCATTCTGTATACCTCTGGCCCTTCTTTGGACACTGTGTTAACAAACCTCCAAACAGGCTTCAATGCTATACAACACTCCTTCCGTGGCCTCCAACTGCTCTTAAATGCAAGTAAAACTAAATGCATGCTCTTCAACCGATCGGTGCCCGCACCCGCCCACCCGACTAGCATCACTACTCTGGATGGTTCTGACTTAGAATATGTGGACAACTTCAAATACCTAGGTGTCTGGCTAGACTGTAAACTCTCCTTCCAGACTCATATTAAGCATCTCCAATCCAAAATTAAATCTAGAATCGGCTTCCTATTTCGCAACAAAGCCTCCTCCACTCACACTGCCAAACATACCCTCGTAAAACTGACTATCCTACCGATCCCCAAAGCCAACACCTACTTTGGCCGCCTTTCCTTCCAGTTCTTCTGCTGCCAATGACTGGAACTAATTGCAAAAATCGCTGAAGTTGGAGACTTATATCTCCCTCATTAACTTCAAGCATCAGCTATCTGAGCAGCTTACCGATTGCTGCAGCTGTACACAGCCCATCTGTAAATAGCCCATCCACCTACTTACCTCATCCCCATATTGTTTTTATTTACTTTTTTTTTGTTCTTTTGCACACCATTATTTCTACTTGCACATCATCATCTGCAGATCTAACACTCCAGTGTTAATTTGCTAAATTGTAATTACTTCGCTACTATGGCCTATTTATTGCCTTACCTCCTTACTACATTTGCACACACTGTTCATAGATTTTTCTATTGGGTTATTGACTGTACTTTTGTTTATCCCATGTGTAACTTGTTTTTTGTCGCACTGCTTTGCTTTATCTTGGCCAGGTCGCAGTTGTAAATGACAACTTGTTCTCAACTGGCCTACCTGGTTAAATAAAGGTGAAATACAAATTTAATTAAAAACACTGACTCTGTAACCCCTGTATATAGCCTCGTTATATTTATTTTATTGTGTTACTTTTTATAATTGTTTACTTTAGTTTATTTAGTAAATATTTTCTTAACTCTTCTTGAATTGCACTGTTGGTTAAGGGCTTGTAAGTAAGCATTTCACGGTAAGGTCTACACTTGTTGTATTCAACACGTGACAAATAAAGTTGAAATAAAATGTGTTATTTCATAGTTTTGATGTCTTCACTATTATTCTACAATGTAGAAAATAGTAAAAAATGAGTTGAATGAGTAGGTGTCTCCAAACCTACTCTTTATATATATACTTTTTTTTGCCTGTTTTGCATGTTATGTTGGCATTAATACATGTCACATATCAGTTTGCAAGCAGTGTAAAAAAAATACAATAATAATTGAGTTAATAAAGCCACATACCAACATGGTCTCTTTTTATACTTTTTTGAGTAAGGCACCTTCAAAATGCAGGTGTTTCCCGCCTAGCTCAGTGCTTTCTGTGGTGGTGGGGCAGCCAGTGGAAAATACAGAGTGTAGGGGTTGGTAATGTTCTCTAGTTGCGCCGTGATTGGCCAAGTGTTCCGTCACTCATGGGGCCACTACGTTACCGCAAAATCTAAGGGTAGAGCTCGAAAATTCAAGCCTCTTGGGTGCTGCCATACAGTTAAATTAGAAGTGCCCATCCAAGAAGGCTCAAGGACATTGGCCACAGATACAATTATGTCAAATCACGTTATATCTACAGTAGCTTTGATTGGACTGATACTTTAAAACCTTAGCTAGCAAGCTAGCAGTCATCATCATGAATCAAGTCGACAATATACTGGCAAATCATTTTCAATCCTTGTCATATGAAGAGAAATTATGGATAAAACGTATCGGTGCTCATCGGCCATTGGACATTAACATTGCTGGAAATCGCAAATTCAACAATGAGTGGTTTGGATGAAATTAGTGGCTAACTGCAAGCATTACAAAGCAATCACTAGCCTGATATTCAGTGGAGTGGGTATGTGGTCCCAAGTCTGGGTTTAAGGGTCTAATCTCCAAGCTTAAAAGGATAAACACTCAACATTGGCCATGCTGTCAATCCAGCATGACTTCTGCCCCGTTCAAGACAACTGGGAACTCAAAAAAATTAAAAGTAATCCAATTCCAAGTCGGGAACTCAGGCCTCTTTCTAGAGCTCCGAGCTGAAGATCACTGACGTCATCATGATTCAACCTTGTTTTTTTCCCCGAGTTCGCTGCCAGGCAAGGCTCCGTTGATAGCCAGGTGTAACAGCGGTAAGTTTTACTGTATGTAGGCCCTAAATGTTTGTGGGCACCGTTTGTCACAATTATAGTGCAATTTATGTATTGTTTAGTGTTGTGATGTGTGGCTTTGCTGGCATGCTTCTAAAAACAAATTGGGGAGTTTGCCCCACCAAGATTTACATGCTTTTCTGACAAACTGTTCCAAATTGTCAGAACAATTATATTGATAATAATAATAACCCTCCTTTTTCTTGATGGTGCCGGAGAAGGAGGCAACCGATTGTTTTTTTGTTCGTTTATTTGTGGTTTTTGTAACTTATTTTTTAACTTATTTTGTACATAATGTTGCTGCTACTGCCTCTTATGACCGAAAATAACTTATGGACATCAGGACTGAGATTACTCACCACGGACAGGCAGAATCCTATTTTTCCTTTAACGAGTCTGACGAGCCCGACGCGAGCGATATACTGCTTTCTCGGGAACAGGCCAAGATCCCCGTGATATGCGTGAAGAGGAGGTGGAGAAAAAGGGGCCAAAGGGCGGGCTGCCTTCTGAGAATTCATAGGCGATCGAATAAACCCCCACTTCCTTCCATTCTGCTAGCAGACGTGCAATCTTCTGAGAATATATACTCAAATGTGCTGGTTGATAAATACCTATATGTATGGGAAAGATGTTTGAAAAGGAAGGGTATTTTGTTCTTAAATGATATTGTAAATTGGAATGGTAGAGTTATGTCCTTCATAGAGTTATCAGAATTGTACGGGAAGGTCTGCTCAATCCAAGAGTATGTTAGGGTTGCATAACTGGTGGCACAGAAGTCAGGCGCAGGAGAGCAACACTTAGTACAAAACGTGGTTGTTTAATAAGACCATAAACACGGTACAAAACAACACAAGAATAAATGGGCACAAAATACCCATAGCGCACCAGTATACATAACGTGCAACAATACTAACAATACAAACAATTCCGGACAAGGACATTTGGGAAACAGAGGGTTAAATACACAACATATAATGAATGGAATTGAAACCAGGTGTGTGGGAAGACAAGACAAAACAAATGGAAAATGAAAAATGGATCGATGATGACTAGAAGACCGGTGACGCCGACCGCCGAATGCCGCCTGAACAAGGAGAGGCACCGACCTCGGCGGAAGTCGTGACAGAGTACAACCAATTGATTACAGCATTACCCCCAAAACGGAGGAGGCAGGTGGCAGCGGGAGGAGGTAAGGAACTGGTCTGTCTGCCATATATAAAGGATCAAAACTGGTGGAGGAATAAAAATAGCATATAGGAAAGTATACCAGTTTCATTTGAGGTCCAGGATGTTGACAGCTGTGCCATACAGATTGCAAAATTTGTGATGTACCGATTCCATGGTACAGGGTGTATGAGTTGATATATAAAGCAACGCAACATTCAAGACTTCGTGCTTTTCAGCTAAAATTATTATATAGAATTCTTGCCACCAACAAAATGTGGAAAATTTGGGGCATAAAGTCATCGAAGCTCTGCAGATTTTGTTTTGAGGATACAGAATCAATAGACCATTTATTTTGGTATTGCCCTCGGGTAGCCTGTTTCTGGTCTCAGGTTCAGGAATGGCTGAAAATGCATAGCATTGATCTAGATTGACCCTAGAAATAGTACTGTTAGGAGATCTGGAGAGACCGGGTCAGTCAATTACAAATATACTAATACTCTTAGTAAAAGTATTTATCTTCAACTCGCAATCTGTGGATTCGATTAGATAGATTGAAATTGTACGTTAAACATCACAGCAGAGTTGAAAGATATATGTTGCGTAAAAATCAGAAGAGGGTGGCCAGCAGAGATACTGTAGGTGGGATGGGCTGAGGGAAGCTGAGGGTTGGGATGTGGAATTGGAGACAAGTGGGAGTGGAGTTGCAGTACGGGAGATAGAATGATGGTCAAAGATAAAAGTACAAAATAAAGTCAAAATAATACATAATAAAAAGTATGTTTGAATGACACTGAGGGGCAGGGTTTTTACAGCTAATGCCAGTTTGCCTGAGGCTGATGCCATGCAGGTGTTTGTACACATGCATATACACACACTCTCGTTCAAATAAACGCATACAAGAACACACACATACATGTAATAGTGCCAGACATGCACACAAACATATACAGTAGGTATTGCTGTTATGATTTTAGTTTTCCATGATGTCCTTTGTTTTAAAAAATTTTTTGCATTGTTGCTTGCTGTTTTCTTCTCTCTTTTTCTTTTTTCTCTTTAGTTCATTCTCTTGGTTGTTGGTGCATTGGGGATTTCTTGGGGGTGAGGAATTTATTTTTCTTCTTGGGGGGGACTGTGGGAGGGGTCTCGAATGATTGAGGGACAGCTATTGGGGAACTGTGGGGGGATCTTGGAGGGTTCTGGTTCACGTTTTTGGCCTGGTGGGAGATCTGTCAACGTGCCCTTAAGCAGGGCATTGACCCTGGATGCTTCTTTGTGTCGCTCTGAATGGGAGTCTGTTGGATGACTGGCATGGTGTAGTTGTTGAGCGGCTTCAAGTATATTGTATGTTTAGGATATTCAATCAAATAAAATAAAAATAATAATAAAAAAAAAACATTCACAAGGCCGCAGTGCCAGACTGATTACCAGGACGTGTACTGCGAGCATGTGCTGACCAACTGGCAAGTGTCTTCACTGACATTTTCAACCTTTCCCGGTCCGAGTCTGTAATACCAACATGTTTGAAGCAGACCACCATAGTCCCTGTGCTCAAGAAAGCGAAGGTAACCTGCCTAAATTACCCGTAGAACTCATGTCCCGTAGCACTCATGTCTGTAGCCATGAAGTGCTATGAAAGACTGATCATGGCTCACATCAACATCATTATCCCAGAAACACTAGACCCAATCCAATTTGCATACCGCCCCAACAGAGCCACAGATGCTGCAATCTCTATTGCACTCCACACTGCCCTTTCCCACCTGGACAAAAGGAACACCTATGTGAGAATGCTACTCTTTGACCACAGCTCAGCGTGCAACACCATAGTGCCCTCAAAGCTCATCAATAAGCTAAGGAACTTGGGACTAAACACCTCCCTCTGCAACTGGATCCTGGACTTCCTGACAGGCCGACCCCAGGTGGTAAGGGTAGGTAACAACACATCCGCCATGCTGATCCTCAACACAGGGGCCCCTCAGGGGTGCGTGCTCAGTCCCCTCCTGTACTCCCTGTTCACTCATGACTGCACGGCCAGACACGACTCCAACACCATCATTAAGTTTGCCAATGACACAACAGTGGTAGGCCTGATCACCGACAACGACGAGACAGCCTACAGGGAGGAAGTCAGAGACCTGGCTGTGTGGTGAAAGGACAACAACCTCTCCCTCAACGTGATCAAGACAAAGGAGATGATTGTGGACTACAGGAAAAAGAGGACCGAGCACACTCCCATTCTCATCGACAGGGCTCGCAGGGGAGCAGGTTAAGCGCTTCAAGTTCATTGGTGTCCACATCACCAACAGACTAACATGGTCCAAGCACACCAAGACAGTCGTGAAGCGGGCACGACAAAACATATTCCCCCTCAGGAGACTGAAAAGATTGGGCATGGGTCCTCAGATCCTCAAAAGATTCTACAGCTGCACCATCGAGAGCATCCTGACTGGTTGCATCACTTCCTGGTATGGAAACTGCTCAGCCTCCGACCACAAGGCACTACAGAGGGTAGTGCGAATGGCTCAGTACATCACTGGGGCCAAGCTTCCTGCCATCCAAGATCTCTATACTAGGCGGTGTCAGAGGAAAGCCCAAAAAATTGTCAAAGACTCCAGCCACCCTAGTCATAGATCGTTCTCTATGCTACCGCACGGCAAGCGGTACCGGAGCGCCAAGTCTAGGTCCAAGAGGCTTCTAAACTAATCAAATCGCTACCCAGACTATTTGCATTGTCCCCTTCCCCCCCTTTACAACGCTGCTACTCTCTGTTGTTATCATCTATGCATAGTCACTTTAATACCGGTGCCCCCGCACATTGACTCTGTACCGGTACCCCCCTGTATATAGTCTCGCTATTGTTATTTACTGCTGCTCTTTAATTACTTGTTACTTTCATTTATTTTTCTTATCCGTATTTATTTATTTTTATTTTTAAACTGCATTTTTGGTTAGGGGCTCGTAAGTAAGCATTTCACTGTAAGGTCTACACCTGTTGTATTCGGCGCATGTGACAAATACGATTTGATTTGATTTGATCTCCTTCTTATTGTTATTATTACTATTATTATGATCATCATTATAATAAGTAATGTTATTATCATTAGTAGACTTAGTATAGCAGCCTTAGTATAGCAGCCTTGTATAGGCCTAAAAGCGCTTCATGTTTAGACTTATCACCGTAACTTAGGCCTATATTTCAATACTTATATAGGCTACTGTATCAATCAATCATTCATTCATTCATGTCATCACACAGCATACGAGTCATTCATTAATTGGAAAGCAATCAAGCATTTTAGTTTTAAAATAACAAAGTGACACTTGAATAATTAGCGTAAACAATAAATAAACAGTTACATGTCGGCAATTTCGTTCACGAATGCATGCAACTGTTTTTAGTCTTTTGCTGTAGAAAAAAATGACTTAATCCTTGTGTTGTCTTAAGGGTCAAAAATGACCCGCCACTATGTTTAACAGCAGAGAAAACCCCCTAAATGATATTTTTTCATCTTGAAATTTGATTACTTTTCCTAGAGTGACCCCAACATTAGAAAAAGTGAAACATCGCCTTTGTTCATTAATCCATGAAAGCTGTACACCACCAGGGTACAAAGACTGTTTTAGGGTCATTTTTGACCTGGCAGTTATACAATCATTTGCACACCACAAAAACCCCAAAGACACACACACACACACACACACACAAACACACACAATGACAAATTTAGATTGTGTGCTACTGATTGAACTCAGACAAAACTAAACCTTTATTGTGCATCCCCCCACGACCCTACACATGACTCAAGTTCACAGACAAAATAAAAACAATTTCAGACAAAATAAACATTTCTTGAAAGCATTGTTTACTAATGGGTAATGCAGTCAGAGGCTATAAAGGTGCTGCAGATGACACTCCCCCCAGTTCGCTCTTTGCTGAAGCCATGAGTGCACGTTTCAGGGGCCAAAAGGTCGTAGATCAGATTTTTTCAGATGTCGAGGAGGAACAAGAGAACAATGATTTAGAAGAGGAGGAGGTATCTGAAGAAGAAGACTGGGAAGAAGACATCCCCCAAGCTGAAAGAGAGACATTTTTGTCAAAGAACAGCAAAATAACATGGTCCTTGTCACCATATGACAACCAGGGCAGGATGGCAGGACAAAATGTCATAAGGATGACCCCAGGGCCCACAAGACATGCTGTTGCCCATGCCCAGGACATCGCCTCAACATTCTACATGTTCATCACACCAGCCATCAAAAAAATCATCCAGGAGATTTGGAGGGTTTCCGTAAATATGGAGACAACAGGAAAAGGATGGATGAGATTGACCTGCGTGCCTACATTGGGCTGCTAATCTTAGCCGGTGTGTATAGGTCCCGAGGTGAGGCTACATGTAGTCTCTGGGATGCAGAGAGTGGAAAGGCGATTTTCCGTGTCACGATGCCACTGAAAGTCTTTCACACTTTTGCAAGAATGCTACCATTTGATAACCATGAGTCGAGACCTGCAAGACATGTGAGAGACAAACTGGTGGCCATAAGAGAGGTCTGGGAGAAGTGGGTGGAGCGACAGCCATACCTCTACAACCCTGGGCCTGAAGTAACAGTGGATGAGCAACTGGTTCCATTCAGAGGTACATTTTATTTTCATATCTGTAATGTAAGTGATTTTCACTGTTAATTTCATTATGTATTGCTGTAATATCATTGATTTATGGGATTGTTTTCTGTGACACTGATTCTAATTACTGATAATAATCTCTTTTGTCAAAAGGTTGCTGTCCTTTTCGGCAGTATATGCGGCAGTGCTTCTACACCTGCATTGCTTGCTGTTTGGGGTTTTAGACTGGGTTTCTGTACAGCACGTTGTGACATCAGCTGATGTAAGAAGGGCTTTATAAATACATTTGATTGATTGATTGATTGATATGTGCCCAGTAGGCAGCAAAGTATGGCATCAAGATATGGGTGGCCTGTGACGCACAATCCAGTTACGCTTGGAAGATGCAAGTCTACACAGGGAAGCCGACCAGTGGAGGCCCGGAGAAGAACCAGGGGATGCGGGTTGTGTTTGATGTGAAAGATGGACTGAAGGGGCACAATGTCATGTGTGACAATTTCTTCACTTCTTATGAACTCAGCCAGCAGCTCCTGAAGATAAAGATCACTATGGTCCTCCTGAACACAGTGCACAAAACGGCTGAGATCAGTGATCGTGAGGACAGGAAGCCAGCCATCATCCTGGACTACAATCACAACAAAGGAGGCGTGGACAACCTGGACAAGGTGATTGGAACTTACAGCTGCAGGAGGATGACTACCCGCTGGCCCCTGGTCATCTTCCACAACATCATTGATGTGTCCTCATACAATGCCTCCGTGATATGGAACAAGATCAACCCTACCTGGATGCCTGATAAGCGGAACAAGAGGAGGGTGTTCCTGGAGCAGCTGGGAAAGGCACTTGTAACCCCACACATTCAAAGAAGGGAGCGCCTCCCCGCACAGCAGCCTCAGCAGCGCTTGTGAAAGCTGTTCAGGGGGCTGAATCTTGTCCTGATCCACCTGAGGCTGCAGCTGGGCAAGGCAAGAGGAGGAGATGCCAATTCTGCCCCCCAAAGAAGGACTGTAAGACAAATACTATGTGCTGCACATGTGAGAAATACATCTGCAAAGTCCATGCTCACACACTTGCATACTGTACTACATGTGCTAATTAGAATTGATTGATTTATGTTCTTCATGTTTTTGTTTTGTATATTATCTTATTTTATTCTTATTTATTGTTGTTATTTATACCCCTTGGCAATGGTTAAGAAAATGGGAGAAGACTAGTATTTTGTAGTTGAATGCCTCATTATACAGTATTTAAGAATATATCACTATGTTGCCAAAAAATGTCAAGACTGTTATTGTTTCCATTCAAAACAACTTTCTGCACATTTCTGCTACTTTCATAGGCTATAAAAGTGCTATCTCTTGCTATAATGTTTACACCTATGCAGTACCTTTAGCAATAGTAATAATAATAATAAACCTCTACTTTTGTAAAGAAAACAATTATGACAGGTGTGTTGTAAAAAAACGAGTGGTGTCCACTGATTAAGTGCAGTCTTTCTGCATTGTGAAGAGGGAAAATCCAGATATTCACAAAGTTTGTGATAAATTACAGGTTATTTCTAAATGCAAAACAGATTTGGTGTGGTAGCTGTCTACCATGCTTACACATATTGTGGGGGCAGAACACAAACAGTATTGTACTCTCTCTGTGCGTGTGTTGTACCTTACTCTTAAGGTGTACCTATGCCCTGTATGACAAGCGCTACGGTAATTGAATGGAAGCAGAGCCCCGGGCTAAGATAACCACGGTGGGTGAGGCACTTGCCTAGTTAAATAAAGGTTAAATACATCTTTTTTTTAAACCACGGTGGGTGAGGGGCTTTACAATGTCCTCTGGAAAAAAGCGGCTTTCTTTGTCCATTCACTCCGTCAAATAAAACTTTCACACTTTAAATAAAACAGAGACGTATGTGTCCTATATTGAATGGAAATTAACAGGGGCAAAGTGTAGCATGCTGGATGGGAAATCATAGACCCTGTGTGTGTGGGGGAGGATGTGTGTGTGTCTGTGTGTATGTGTTTCCAGAGGAGATATGAAAGGTTTGTTGAAAGCATTTCTCCGCAGGCTCTCAGGTGATGGTTTGATGGCTCGATACTGATTGAAAAATGTCAAGAGCTCCTTTCATGTTGAAGTAAAGGACATTTGGTCCCCATTTTGAGAGGGAAAATAAACTATGAATGTCAACCTACCAACTCACTGTGTCTCAAAAGGTCTACAAGGATGATTTAGTAGAGAAGAAATTACCCACAAAATGGAGTCATGTGCGGGCTGATCGTTACAAAACGTAACATGCCACTTTGCTTGTCTGGTCTTCTTATTCCTCCTTTCAAGCAACACTTTCTCCAATGTGTGATAGCAACACTTCAATTTAAACAGACAAAATACCAACTTTCCCAACCTGTCTGTGGTTTTCATCTGAGATTGTGTGTTTGTGCTGTGTGTTTCTCTCTCTAGCTTTCTCTTCTCTCTCTCCCTCTATCTCCCTCTCTCTCTTTCTCTGCCCCGCTCTGCCTCTGTCTCAGATTGGCGTGCTGCATCACTAACAGTTCTACCCCTCCCTGCTGATTAAATATATTGCACAGACAGGGGTAACCAAACTTTTTTGGCCCACGATCCCATACACAGTGAGGGAAAAAAGTATTTGATCCCCTGCTGATTTTGTACGTTTGTCCACTGACAAAGAAATGATCAGTCTATAATTTTAATGGTAGGTTTATTTGAACAGTGAGAGACAGAATAACAACAAAAAAATCCAGAAAAACGCATGTGAAAAATGTTATAAATTGATTTGCATTTTAATGAGGGAAATAAGTATTTGACCCCTCTGCAAAACATGACTTAGTACTTGGTGGCAAAACCCTTGTTGGCAATCACAGAGGTCAGACGTTTCTTGTAGTTGGCCACCAGGTTTGCACACATCTCAGGAGGGATTTTGTCCCACTCCTCTTTGCAGAGCTTCTCCAAGTCATTAAGGTTTCGAGGCTGACGTTTGGCAACTCGAACCTTCAGCTCCCTCCACAGATTTTCTATGGGATTAAGGTCTGGAGACTGGGTAGGCCACTCCAGGACCTTAATGTGCTTCTTCTTGAGCCACTCTTTTGTTGCCTTGGCTGTGTGTTTTGGGTCATTGTCATGCTGGAATACCCATCCACGACCCATTTTCAATGCCCTGGCTGAGGGAAGGAGGTTCTCACCCAAGATTTGACGGTACATGGCNGGCATGTATATGTGCTTTCTTGAGCAGGGGGACCTTGCGGGCACTGCAGGATTTCAGTCCTTCACGGCGTAGTGTGTTACCAATTGTTTTCTTGGTGACTATGGTCCCAGCTGCCTTGAGATCATTGACAAGATCCTCCCGTGTAGTCCTGGGCTGATTCCTCACCATTCTCATGATCATTGCAACTCCACGAGGTGAGATCTTGCATGGAGCCCCAGGCCGAGGGAGATTGACAGTTCTTTTGTGTTTCTTCCATTTGCGAATAATCGCACCAACTGTTGTCACCTTCTCACCAAGCTGCTTGGCGATGGTCTTGTAGCCCATTCCAGCCTTGTGTAGGTCTACAATCTTGTCCCTGACATCCTTGGAGAGCTCCTTGGTCTTGGCCATGGTGGAGAGTTTGGAATCTGATTGATTGGTTGCTTCTGTGGACAGGTGTCTTTTATACAGGTAACAAGCTGAGATTAGGAGCCCTCCCTTTAAGAGTGTGCTCCTAATCTCAGCTCGTTACCTGTATAAAAGACACCTGGGAGCCAGAAATCTTTCTGATTGAGAGGGGGTCAAATACTTATTTCCCTCATTAAAATGCAAATCAATTTATAACATTTTTCACATGCGTCTTTCTGGATTTTTTTGTTGTTATTCTGTCTCTCACTGTTAAAATAAACCTACCATTAAAATTATAGACTGATCATTTCTTTGTCAGTGGGCAAACGTACAAAGTCAGCAGGGGATCAAATACTTTTTTCCCTCACTGTAGATATCTGAAATGTTCATGACCCCAACTATGTGAGAGAAAAAATTATTAACAGCCAATGTTTCCTTTTGTAATTGGGGCTATGGCAGTCAATTGCAAAACATTCTAACAGTATTTCTGATTGTATTCTCTCAATCTCAATTGACTATGACAGTCAATTGCAAATTAGTCTGACATAATTGATCTAATCTCACCACCACTAATGAGATAGGTGTGCTTGATGCATGTTGCGTCAGAGCTTCACAAAGTCAGAGGGCGTGGTCTCCTGTCACATCCAACCAGGATAAATGTTTTTATGCAGACGAGAGCACTGAATCAGTGTAACATGAGTTTTAATGCTCGGAGGGAGACGGCACAGTATTCCCTTTGACTCCTCCATAGTGACCCGTGAATGCGTTGTGTGCAGCATTCAGTCACATGACAGCTTGATCAGGTGTTCGATTTCACTTACTGGCAGGTCAACTGAGCCAGGATCACAGTCAAACGGATTTAGCTGACAATTTTTGGGGGCATGCTTGCGTTCAGTTAGTTCAGTTTCCCAAAAATGTCTGTTACATACAGTAGCAATCAAAATCTTTGACACACCCACTCATTCCAGGGTTTTTCTTTATGTTTTACTATTTTCTACATTGTAGAATAATAGTGAAGACATCAAAACTATGAAATAACATGTAGTAACCAAAAGACTGAGTCAATGTGCAGGGGTACTGGTTAGTCGAGGTAATTTGTACATGTAGATAGGGGTGAAGTGACTATGCATAGATAATAAACAGTGAGTAGCAGAAGTGTATAAAACAAATGGGGGGGGGGTCATTGTAAATAGTCCGGTGGCCATTTTATTAATTGTTCGGCAGTCTTATGGCTTGGGGTAGAAGCTGTTAAGGAGCCTTTTGGTCCTAGACTTGGCGCTCCGGTACCGCTTGCCATGCGGTAGCAGAGAAAACAGTCTATGACTTAGGTGACTGGAATCTCTGACAATTTTTTGGGCTTTCCTCTTCCGCCTAGTATAGAGGTCTTGGATGGCAGGAAGCTTGGCCCCAGTGATGTACTGGGACGTACGTACTACCCTCTGTAGCGCCTTATGGTCAGATGCTGAGCAGTTGCCATACCAGGCGGTGATGCAACCGGTCAGGATGCTCTCGATGGTGCAGCTGTAGAACTTTTTGAGGATCTGGTTACCCATGCCAAATATTTTCAGTCTCCTGAGGGGGAAAGGTGTTGTCGTGCCCTCTTAACCTATTAGGGAGTGTCAGCAGAGTTGTCGGTTTTGGAGAGTCTGGCGTGCACAAAGTAAAATGCCTGCCACTCAGGCCCAGAAACTAGGATATGCACATAATTAGTACTATTGGATAGGAAAGACTCTAAAGTTTCTAAAACTGTTAAAATAATGTCTGTGAGTATAACAGAACTGATATATCAGGTGAAAACCCGAGGAATTTCTGTCCAGATTTGTTTTTTTGTGACATTCCCTCACTTTGAATGGCTCCCTATGGGATTTTCAGTAAAATAGCTTCCAGGTTGCAGTACCTATGGCTTCCACTAGATGTCAGCAGTCTTTAGACAGTGTTTCATGTGTTTATCATGGAACAGAGCCGAATAGAAGAAGAATTGGCAAGAGAACCCAAGAAGCAAGTTCAGTTTTCGGTGCGCGAGACCATGTGTGCGTTCCTCTTTATTTACCTTTTATATCGTTTAGGATACTATCCGTGTGAAATATAATCGTTAATATACATAAAAGGATACCTAAGGATACATTATAAATGATGTTTGATTTGTTTGGGCAAAGTTGATAGGTATAATTTGAACGCTTTCTCTTCACTGTACAACGGGCGACTCAACGGTGGATTTTCTGAACATAACGCCCCAACGAAACTGAGATTTATGGATATAATAAATGACATTTTCTAACAAAAGAAACATGGATTGTCTTGCTTGGACACTTCGGATTGCCGAAGGTAAGCGATTTATTTTAGCTCTTATATCTGTTTTGTGAGACCCGCGCTGGTTATGGATTTATGCTAATGAATAAAATATGAGAGGTGCTATCCTCAAACAATCAAATGTTGTGCTTTCGCCGTAAAGCCTATTTGAAATCTGACAATGCTGTTATATTAACAAGACTCTCAGCTTTTGATGAATATGCAACACTTGTATATTGATGAATGTTTAATAATTCAACTTTTGGATTTTGAATTTGGCGCCTTACATTTCCCCGGGTAGTGTCGGGAATGGGGTGCTAGCGCCCCAATGATCCCTAAGAGTTAACAACTGTCTTGGTCTGTTGGACCATGATAATTTGTTGGTGATGTGGACACCAACGAACTTGAAACTCTATACGCGCTCCAGTACAGCCCCGTCGATGTTAATGGGGGCCTGTTCGGCCCGCCTTTTCCTGTAGTAGGGGCCTGTTCGGCCCGCCTTTTCCTGTAGGACTTTCCTGAGGAGCCCCTGTGTTGAGGATCAGCATGGCAGACATGTTGTTGCCTACCCTTACCACCTGGGGGCAGCCCGTCAGGAAGTCCAGAATCCAGTTGCAGAGGGAGGTGTTTAGTCCCAGGGTCCTTAGCTTAGTGATGAGCTTCATGGGCACTATGGTGTTGAACGCTGAGCTTTAGTCAATGAACAGCATTCTCACGTAGGTGTTCCTTTTGTCCAGGTGGGAAAGGGCAGTGTGGAGTGCGATTGAGATTGCATCATCTGTGGATCTGTTGGGGTGGTATGCGAATTGGAGTGGGTCTAGGGTGTCCAGGAGGATGCTTTTGATGTGAGCCATGACCAGCCTTTCAAAGCACTTCATGGCTAGGTATTGTGTAGGTATTACAGACTCGGCCAGGGAGAGAATGTCAGTGAAGACACTTGCCAGTTGGTCCGCGCACGCTTTGAGTACACGTCCTGGTAATCCGTCTGGCCCTGCGGCTTTGTGATTTTTTACCTGTTTTAAGGTCTTGCTCGGCTACCAAGAGCGTTATCACACAGTCATCCAGAACAGCTGGTGCTCTCGTGCATGCTTCAGTGTTGCTTGCCTCAAAGCGAGCATAAAAGGCATTTAGCTCGTCTGGTAGGCTCGCGTCACTGGGCAGCTCGCGTCTGGGTTTCCCTTTGTAGTCTGTAATAGTTTTCAAGCCCTGCCACATCCGACAGGCGTCAGAGACGGTGTAGTAGTATTCAATATTAATCCTGTATTGACGCTTTGCTTGTTTGATGGTTCATCTGAGGGCATAGCGGGATTTCTTATAAGCGTCTGGATTTGTGTCCCGCTCCTTGAAAGCGGCAGCTCTAGCCTGCTCGATGCAGACGTTGCCTGTAATTCATGGCTTCTGGTTGGGATATGTACGTACGGTCAGTGTGGGGACGACGTCGTCGATGCACTTCTTGATAAAGCCGATGACTGAGGTGGTATACTCCTCAATGCCATTGGATGAATCCCAGAACATATTTCAGTCTGTGCTAGAAAAACAGTCCTGTAGCGTAGCATCCGCATCATCTGACCACTTCTGTATTGAGCGAGTCACTAGTACTTCCTGCTTTAGTTTTTTCTTGTAAGCAGGAATCAGGAGGATAGAATTATGGTCAGATTTGCCAAATGGAGGGCGGGGGAGAGCTTTGTATTTAAGGTTCTGTATTTATTTTCTTAGTCAACCTTGTGTTCTGTTTCGTTGTGTTCTTGAACGTAGCCCTGTTTCTTTGTGTTCTTGAATGTACAGTGGGGCAAAAAAGTATTTAGTCAGCCACCAATTGTGCAAGTTCTCCAACTTAAAAAGATGAGAGAGGCCTGTAATTTTCATCATAGGTACACTTCAACTATGACAGACGAAATGAGAAAAAGAAATCCAGAAAATCACATTGTAGGATTTTTTATTTATTTATTTGCAAATTATGGTGGAAAATAAGTATTTGGTCACATACAAACAAGCAAGATTTCTGGCTCTCACAGACCTGTAACTTCTTCTTTAAGAGGCTCCTCTGTCCTCCACTCGTTACCTGTATTAATGGCACCTGTTTGAACTTGTTATCAGTATAAAAGACACCTGTCCACAACCTCAAACAGTCACACTCCAAACTCCACTATGGCCAAGACCAAAGAGCTGTCAAAGGACACCAGAAACAAAATTGTAGACCTGCACCAGGTTGGGAAGACTNATCCTCATCTGGATCATCCAAATGCTCTCTAGCAAACTTCAGACGGGCCTGAACATGTACTGGCTTAAGCAGGGGGACACGTCTGGCACTGCAGGATTTGAGTCCCTGGCGGCGTAGTGTGTTACTGATGGTAGGCTTTGTTACTTTGGTCCCAGCTCTCTGCAGGTCATTCACTAGGTCCCCCCGTGTGGTTCTGGGATTTTTGCTCACCGTTCTTGTGATCATTTTGACCCCACGGGGTGAGATCTTGCGTGGAGCCCCAGATCGAGGAAGATTATCAGTGGTCTTGTATGTCTTCCATTTCCTAATAATTGCTCCCACAGTTGATTTCTTCAAACCAAGCTGCTTACCTATTGCAGATTTAGTCTTCCCAACCTGGTCCAGGTCTACAATTTTGTTTCTGGTGTTCTTTGACAGCTCTTTGGTCTTGGCCATAGTGGAGTTTGGAGTGTGACTGTTTGAGATTGTGGACAGGTGTCTTTTATACTGATAACAAGTTCAAACAGGTGCCATTAATACAGGTAACGAGTGGAGGACAGAGGAGCCTCTTAAAGAAGAAGTTACAGGTCTGTGAGAGCCAGAAATCTTGCTTGTTTGTATGTGACCAAATACTTATTTTCCACCATAATTTGCAAATTTATTCATTAAAAATCCTACAATGTGATTTTCTGGATTTCTTTTCCTCATTTTGTCTGTCATAGTTGAAGTGTACCTATGATGAAAATTACAGGCCTCTCTCATCTTTTTAAGTGAGAGAACTTGCACAATTGGTGGCTGACTAAATACTTTTTTGCCCCACTGTAGCCCTCTTTAATTTTTGCTCATTGATTTCACCTTTCTCATCAGCTCCTTATTTAGTTTAGTTCATTCTGTTTGTACCTTTGTGAGGTATTGTTCGTTTTGACTCTACTAAGCCTTTTCCCTAGCCCGTTTGTGAGAACCAGTTATAGCCTTCAGCCCTAATTTTGATTCACCTGCCTGTTTGTCTACCTGTGTATGACCATTGCCTGCCTCTGACCACGGTTCCTGCCTTCTGTGAAGGAGAAAAAAACACCTGCCGCGCTCTGCGCGTGAATCTACACCTTTTTCCCCCTGAGTATTCATTACATTGTATGCATCTCTGTGTTAAGTAAAGATGGTCTAGAGTTTTTTTCCCTCTGGTTGCACATGTGACATGCTGGTAGAAATGAGGTAAAACGGATTTAAGTTTAAGTTTAAACAGATTTAAGTTTGTCCGTTTACAATCAAAGTTACCTGCCGCCAGTTGCACTCGTGTATCCATTACAGCTCAGTGGGTGTATCATACCCACAGCTCAGTGGGTGTATCCATATGACAGAGAGAGACATAACTAGAGTGGAGAGGCCTGCCCGCTGTTCCGCCATAGATGGAGCCCCATTGTACAAAATCGCACCATTCGATCCCATGGAATCTGTTTTTCGTCAATATAGCCACGCAGCACACTGAACATCCCATGTGCCGTTTCATGCTCGAGAATCGTGAGACAAAACAATATGTCCTCGTGAATAGCATCCCCCGACATGTATAGTGAACAAAGGTCACCGCATTGGTATCTCGGCCCTCACAGCTAATGTCCTTTTGGAGAGCATAAGGTGGAGTTTGAGTGGTTCAGTCAGCTACCTCTTGAGTGATAGCAATAGCATAAATTCTATTGATGTGAGTTTCTGTGCCTCTGCCTCCCCACACATTGTTTACACCATATCAATTGCGGCCGGTAATATCAGTCTCTGCAATAGTGTTTGGTTTCATAGCGTAGCAGGCTTAGCCATTCACGTGGGAATGATTCAAGTGCAACGGTCAAGTGCGGCCTTTTTCCACGCTCTCTGGTGGAATTGTACATTTTAGATTAGAATAATTTTCATTTCGATTTTTAAGGTTAATCACATTACAATGATTTTGAGAGACAAAGACGATATTATAATATGTTTTATAAAAAAATAAATCCAGGATTTTTGAAATTCTCCCGCAACCCCATTTTTATATCAGGCGACCCCTGGTTTGGGATCCGCTGTGCTAAGACCACACACACACACACACAGCCAAACCATATTGGCATCCAACTGAGGACATGTTGCTTCTGAACGCAACTCCACACCAGTTGATGAGCTACTGGCAGAGGCGGAGGAAGGCTGGGACAGAGAGAGCCTTCTGGGGGTGCGTTCACAAGTCAACAGTTGTTGATGTGTGTGTCTGTAGGTGGCAGATGTGCTCTCAGAGACTAATTGGCCCTTATTACGGTCTCTGAGCGGGGGGGTTGTTTATTACTGCACACGGCTCGGCAGGGCCCAAGGGAGGTGTGTGTGTGCGTGTGTGTGGACAACTCTCCCAGTGGGGAAGAACATTTCTCATGTAGATACACATATGTTTGCGGGTGTTTTCTATATCATCAGGGGTGCAACTTTGGTTTTAGAAGTGGGGGAGACATATTTATAATTATTTATTTATTTAATTTTATCCAGTCGGATAAACACTCCAAACAGCCTATCCGACTGCTCGGAGACATCCGCATGGTCCTAGAGCACACCGTTGCCTCGTTTTGTATCACATTCCAATGATAAAACTAGGGGGGGCAAAAATGCTATTTCAGAATGTGGGGGGGACATTTGCGGCCCTGTATATCATTAACATATGCAGTAAGCCTACATCAAACCTGTCATAACTAGTGACAATTGATGGATGGTTATGAGTAAACAATGACAATTGATGGATGGTTATGAGTAACAGCAATGTTCAAAGTAAACATAGATAGGTATCGACAGTGTTTCACCAGCAACACAAACACATTGAAGGAAAATATTAACAATGTATCTCTTTTACATTAAGCCCCCTCTCTCTCTCTACCCACACACAACCACACACACATCAAATCCCTGCATCTGTGTCTTTGATTGGAGTGTCTCATTGTGTGTGTACACAAACAAAGGAGAGAGATGTAATCTGCTCAAACAGCAGGACATGGAGAGGCCTATGGTAATTGGCTGAAGAGACACTATCATTTACAACACTTACACTGGCATCTCATTAGAGAAGAGGGATACAGAGAGAGAGCGATACAGAGCGATACAGAGAGAGAGAGATACAGAGAGAGAGAGAGAGAGAGAGATACAGAGAGAGAGATACAGAGAGAGAGAGAGAGAGAATGAAAAATAAGATCATATCAAAGACGATGTGCACAAACCATGACAGGAAGTCAAACTGCATCTCCATTAGATACACACACACACACACACACACACACACACACACACACACACACACACACACACACACACAGGCGCCAACAAGTGCCAGACAGTATCTACAGTATATCCAATAAAGCCACAAGTGAAGAGAGAAGAGAACCCCAAACAGACCAAAACAAACAGCCCTTCATCTACAATCAAAACAGAGTAGGCTTCCTGTCCACTTGTGTAACACTATGCTATTTGCCACACACACACACACACACACACACACACACACACACACACACACACACACACACACCCCCCGTCCGCCCGCCCACACACATACAGTACACACCTGAACCAGATTGGGAGAGGCTCTTAATAGTAATGTTTCGTCTTTCTCTGCCAAAGACAAAGTGAAGTGTATCGATCTCTTATCTACACTCTTAGAAAAAAAGGTTCCAAAGGGGTTATTTGACTGTCCCCATAGGAGAACCCTGTTTGGTTCCAGGTAGAACCCTTTTTGGTTCCAGGTGGAATCCTTTTGGGTTGCATGTAAAACCCTCTGTAGAAATGGTTCTACATGGAACCTAAAAGGGTTCTACCTGGAAACAAAAAGGGTTTTTCAAAGGGGTACTCCTATGGGGTTCTACATAGTACTTAGGCCAATATCCACTAATAATAAAAACTCAAAAAATAGCAATTAAGTTTTGGAAACATCTAAAATACAGTGACCCCCTCTCATATCATTACCAAGCCCTGCAATGCCAAGAGCTAAGCAAAGAAAATAGTCCCCTCATCCAGCTGGTCATGGGGCTGAGTTCACAAACCTGCCCTACTAACACACTGAGGGCTCCATTTTAACAAACCTAATGCAATGGTAAATCTAAGTGCTGGCGGTAGTGCTGGTGGTAGCACTATATGTCCGGTGATGTGTCAGTAATATTTTTGCTATTTTCACAGCCGTTATGAGTGCAATAGCTGCCGGTAGTGCAGCTATTGTTTTTATGAATAAACAAGTTGTAGCTGTGATGAGGGCTTGGCCACTCAAGGCGTTCCATGGCTTAAAAGGATACTTCTTGACAATGAGGCCCTTTATCTATGCTCCCGAGTGGCTCAGCGGTCTAAGGCACTGCATTTCAATGCTAGAGGCATCACTACAGACTCTGGTTTGATCCCGGGCTGTATCACAACCGGCCGTGATCGGGAGTCCCATAGGGCGGCGCACAATTGGCCCAGCGTCGTCCGGGAGAGGGGAGGGTTTGGCCGTCATTGGAAAATAAGAATTTGTTCTTAACTGACTTGCCTAGTTAAATGAAGGTTAAATATATATATTTTTTTAATCTTCTACCCCAGAGTCAGATGAACTAGTGGATATCATTTTTACATCTGCGTCTAGTATGAAGGACATTAGAGGTAGTTTCTCGAGCCAATACTAACTAGCATAAGCACAATGACTGGAAGTCCATGGGTATCTGCCCAAATCCTAAAGTATCCCTTTAAAGTCCAGATCAAATGAAAAAGCAAATTTTTCTACGAGTGTGAACACGCTGGAATTCGGATGCATGTTAGTGAATGAGAGAAAACAGATTGGCCGCAAGCGTCAACACCGTCAACGGCATCATGGTAGCAACAGCAACAAAAAAAAACATCCAGTGTTTGCTCAATATGTTTGGAGTGTTGACATTCAACATTGTTGTACTTGGCTTCAACGATTATAGGCCTTTCAAATAAATACTAGGCTCACGTAAATTATATTGTACAGTGCCTTCGGAAATTATTCAGCCCCTTGATTTTGTCAAGGGGGCTGAGTAGGTTACAGCCTTTTTCTAAAATTGATGACTTTTTTTTCCCCTCATCAACCTACACACAACACCCCATAATGACAGAACAAAAACAAAAAAATAATAATGTAATATCACATTTACATAAGTATTCAGACCCTTTTACTTAGTACTTTGTTGAAGCACCTTTGGCAGCGATTTTTGTCAACTCACAAGCTACAAGCTTGGCACACCTGTATTTGGGGAGTTTCTCCCATTCTTCTCTGCAGATACTCTCAAGCTCTGTCAGGTTGGATGGGTAACGTCGCTGCACAGCTATTTTCAGGTCTCTCCAGAGATGTTCAATCGAAATCAAGTCCGGGCTCTAGCTGGGCCACTCAAGGACATTCTGAGACTTGTCCTGAAGCCACTCCTGCGTTGTCTTGGCTGTGTGGTTAGGGTCACTGTCCTGTTGGAAGTTGAACCTTTGCCCCAGTCTGAGGTCCTGAGCGCTCTGGAGCAGGTTTTCATCAAGGATCTCTCTGTACTTTGCTCCGTTCATCTTTCCCTCGATCCTGACTAGTCTCCCAGTCCCTTCCGCTGAAAAACATCCCCACAGCATGATGCTGCCACCACCATGCTTCACTGTAGGGATGGTGCCAGGTTTCCTCCAGACGTGACGCTTGGCATTCAGGCCAAAGAGTTTAATCTTGGTTTCATCAGACCAGAGAATCTTGTTTCTCATTGTCTGAGAGTCTTTAGGTGCCTTTTGTCAAACTGAGGAGTGGCTTCTGTCTGGCCACTCAACCATAAAGGCCTGATTGGTGGAGTGCTGCAGAGATAGTTGTCCTTCTGGAAAGTTCTCCCATCTCCACAGAGGAACTCTAGAGCTCTGTCAGAGTGAGCATCAGGTTCCTGTTCACCTCCCTGACCAAGGCCCTTCTCCCTTGATTGCTCCGTTTGGCAGGGCTGCCAGCTCTAGGAAGAGTCTTGGTGGTTCCAATCTTCTTCCATTTAAGAATGATGGAGAACACTGTTCTTGGGGACCTTCAATGCTGAAATGTATTGGTACCCTTCACCAGATCTGTGCCTCGACACAAGATCTGTGCCTCGACTGTCAACTGTGGGACCTTATATACACAGGTGTGTGCCTTTCCAAATCATGTCCAATCAATTGAATTTACCAATCAAGTTGTAGAAACATCTCAAGGATGATCAATGGAAACAGGATGCACTTGAGCTCAATTTAGAGTCTCATAGCAAAGGGGCTGAATACTTAGGTAAATAAGGTATTTATGTTTTTTTTCTCGCTGTCACGATCTTCTATACAGATGGACCAAGATGCAGCGAGATATCCAGTTCAATGCTTTATTTTAAACGTAACTGGTAAAATAATAAACAGACAACGATCGTAACTCCGGTGTGGCTATACATGCTCACACCAACTAAACGTACTCAATCCCTCAGAATGAACAATGACCCACAAAACCCCAGTGAAAACCACAAACATATATATGGTTCCCAATTAGAGGTAACGACAATCAGCTGCCTCTAATTGGGAACTATCAACCCAACATAGAAATACATAAACTAGAACAAAAACCCTCCTAAACAAAACAAACTAAACACGCCAGCCTGTAAACTCAGGCCTGGACGTGACACTCGCTTTGTCAATATGGGTTGAGAGGTTTCTAAATGGCCCCACCTGTTTAGCAAAAAATATATATATAATAATAAGAATAATTGGCCTGTTTTGCATGTTATTCTGGCATAAATTCGTATCACATATCAGTTTGAAAACAATGAAAAAAAGTTTTTATACCTTGAGTTAATTAAGCCTCATGTAAAACATGCTCTCTTTCTTGAGTAAGGCACGTTACGCTGTAACGTAACAAAATGTGGAAAAAGTCAAGGGGTCTGAATACACTCCAAAGGCACTATATATGTGAGGCACATTCTCAGTAAGAAGATATAGCCTAGGCCTATTGTTGATATGGCGTTATGGACTGAACATTTTCAATAGTGCGTCTTTGGTAATCGGACAAGAGGTGCTCTTTGGAAATGGGAATGGATACAAGCTGAATGGAGTATGCACTGCAGGTAGGCCTATGTGAACTGTGAATAATGCAAAAGCATGTCGGCAAAATACTCACAAGTAGACCATTTAGAAACCTCTCATGGATAGGCTCCTTGGCTAATGCATGGCCAGGATAGGAGTGACACCAGACACATTGCTGTAAGGGCATTTCTTTTGTAATCAAACAAAACTAAAAACAAGCAATAGCTACAGGAAAATAACTTACAGTACATGTTTCTAAATACCAGTGCCACCGGATTATCTAATCTCTCGTTCCATGATGGATATGTAGTCTAGGTATATGGAAGGGTTTTCAAGCACAATCCAAAATAATAACAGGAGCTGGCTAAAATAATGTAATAGACTACATAGATAAAATGGCAGCTCACTGTTTTGCTGCCGCCATACAAGCGTTCGGTTGGTCTTAAATATCCCCACCATAGCATACTGAAATTGGCACTTTGCCACACAATTTTAAAAACACCTAAGATATTGCCAGCCTTGTCCACATAATACAGGTAAATTACTAATCCTGGCGCTAGGATTAGAAAATAGAAGAGTTTGACGATTTGCGCTGGCTTAACGCCAGACGAAAATAGAGCCCTGAAGCCTCAGGACCAGAACATCCAATCAATCAGAATAAACCAAATGACAACACAGTCAAAACAAAACTACATCACCTATTGGGAAACACAAGCACAAAGGAAAATGCAGTGCTATCTGGCCCTAAATCTACACAATGGCAAACTATTTGACCATGGAAAACCTTGACAAAGTAGTGGGCACAGCCTAGCCATAAAAAAGGTCAGACAGAAAAAGATGGCTGCCAAAAGAAGAACGGGTATGTGATCACTGCATTATTAAAGAAACAGAGCCACACTTTCTCATTAAATGCACAAAATACACAACAATTAGAGAAGATAACTTCCTTTAATTTGAAATTATACTAAAAAGTTTCAAAAACCTCTCAGATAAAGAAAAGCTTCCAATCCTACAAGGAGAGGACAAAGAGAGCTGTAGATTGGCAGCACACTATGTAACAGCAGCACACTATTTAACAGCAGCACACTATTTAACAGCAGCACACTATGTAACAGCAGCACACTATGTAACAGCAGCACACTATGTAACAGCAGCACACTATGTAACAGCAGCACACTATTTAACAGCAGCACACTATTTAACAGCAGCACACTATGTAACAGCAGCACACTATGTAACAGAAGCACACTATTTAACAATGGCTCATCGGCCATTGGACATAAACATTACACAACAAGTCGGAAATCGCAAATTCAACAATGAGTGGTTTGGAAGGAATCCGTGGCTAACTACAAGCGTCGCAAAGCAATCACTATTTTTCTCCCCTGCCTGCTATTCGGTGGAGAGGGTGTATGGTCCAAGTCTGGGTTTAAGGATTTAAAACATCTGTATGACAAGGTCTCCTTTACAAACTTAAAAGGCTATAAACATTCACACGCAACACCATGGGACAGAAAAAGTTGAATATATTGAACATGCCGTCAATCCAGCATAACGTCTTCATCCAGAGAATGCCAGACTTTGATGAAAGTTTGCCCACGAGAAGGACCGCCGCACCATCTTCCTGTTCAAATGAGTACAGCACAACATGTATGCTGCTGTAAAATGATGTAATTTGCCAGGGAGACACTGTACGTATACTGACTTGGTGTAAAGGGAGAATACTGTAAGAACGGCCCATATTCTGAGTTCTGTTGCTGTCCATTTCAAAAGTGCTGAACAATTAGGCATAACTACTATGTCCGTCTTAGCTCGCTCATTGTTTTTAAACAAAATTACGGCTTGCCTCTTATCCGCTCATCGTTCCCTTATGCCCCAGTTTATACATCTCCATTGTTATATTGTTTATATAGGTCTATCCCATTAGTATCTTATTCATTATTTTAGGCAATGTTGGAATTATGCATTTCATTGTTTTTCTCACTTTGTGTATTATAATTAGCTCATGTGCAGTGGCTTGCGAAAGTATTCACCCCCGATGGCATATTTCCTATTTTGTTGCCTTACAACCTGGAATTAAAATAGATTTTTGGGGGGTTTGTATAATTTTATTTACACAACATGCCTACCACTTCGAAGACGCAAAATATTTCTTATTGTGAAACAAACAAGAAATAAGACAAAAAAACGGAAAACTTCAGCGTGCATAACTATTCACCCCCTCAAAGTCAATACTTTGTAGAGCCACCTTTTGAAGCAGCTGCAAGACTCTTGGGGTATGTCTCTATAAGCTTGGCACATCTAGCCACTGGAATTTTTGCCCATTCTTCAAGGCAAAACTGCTTCAGCTCCTTCAAGTTGGATGGGTTCCACTGGTGTACAGCAATCTTTAAGTCATACAACAGATTCTCAATTGGATTGAGGTCTGGGCTTTAACTACGCCATTCCAAGACATTTAAATGTTTCCCCTTAAACCACTCAAGTGTTGCTTTAGCAGTATGCTTAGAGTCATTGTCCTGCTGGAAGGTGAACCTCCGTTTCCCAACAGGTTTCCCTCAAGAATTTCCCTGTATTTAGCGCCATCCATCATTCCTTCAATTCTGACAAGTTTCCCAGTCCCTGCCGATGAAAAACATACCCACAGCGTGATGCTGCCACCACCATGCTTCACTGTGGGGATTGTGTTCTCGGGGTGATGGGAGGTGTTAGGTTTGCGCCACACATAGCGTTTTCCTTGATGGCCAAAAATCGCAATTTTAGTCTCATCTGACCAGAGTACCTTCTTCCATATGTTTGGGGAGTCTCCCACATGCCTTTTGGCAAAGACCAAACTTATTCTTTTCTTTAAGCAATGGCTTTTCTCTGGACACTCTTCTGTAAAGCCCAGCTCTGTGGAGTGTACGGCTTAAAGTGGTCCTATGGACAGATACTCCAATCTCTGCTGTGGAGCTTTGCAGCTCCTTCAGGGTTATCTTTGGTCTCTTTGTTGCATCTCTGATTAATGCCCTCCTTGCCTGGTCCGTGGGTTTTGGTGGGCGGCCCTCTCTTGGCAGGTTTGTTGTTTAATAATGGATTTAATGGTGCTCCGTGGAATGTTCAAAGATTCAGATATTTTTTTATAACCCAACCCTGATCTGTACTTCTCCACAACTTTGTCCCTGATCTGTTTGGAGAACTCCTTGGTCTTCATGGTGCCCCTTGCTTAGTGGTGTTGCAGACTATGTGAACTTTCAGAACAGGTGTATATACTGAGATAATGTGACAGATCATGTGATACTAAGATTGCACACAGGTGGACTTTATTTAACAAATGACTTCTGAAGGTAATTGGTTGCACCAGATCTTATTTAGGGGCTTCATAGCAAAGGGGGTGAATACATTTGCACGCCGCACTTTTCAGTTTTTTGGGGGGGGATTATTTGAAACAAGTTCTCTTTTTCATTTCAGTTCACCAATTTGGACAATTTTGTGTATGTCCATTACATAAAATAAAAATAAAAATACATTTAAATTAAAGGTTGTAATGCAACAAAATAGGAAAAACTCCAAGGGGGATGAATACTTTTGCAAGGCACTGTACTATATACATGTCACGACTTCCGCCGAAGTCGGTGCCTCTCCTTGTTCGGGTGGTGTTCGGCGGTCGACGTCACCAGTCTTCTAGCCATCACCGATCCATTTGTTTTGTCTGTGTTTTCCACACCTGGTTTCAATTCCCTTAATTACATGTTTTGTATTTAACCTCTGTTCCCCTCCATGTCTTTGTGTGGGATTGTTCTTTGTAGTGCTTGTGCACATATTATACTGGTGCGTTACGGCTATTTTGTGCCCATGTACTCTCGTGTTGTTTGAACCATTGGGTTGTTTAAATAAACAACTAAGATTATTACCCAGTTTTGCTCTCCTGCGCCTGACTTCAGTGCAACCAGTTACGCAACCCCTACAATACATTTGAAGTCGGAAGTTTACATACACATTAGCCAAATACATTTAAACTCAGTTTTTCACAATTCCTGACATTTAATCCTAGTAAAAATTTCCTGTCTTAGGTCAGTTAGGATCACCACTTTATTTTAAGAATATGAAATGTCAGAATCATAGTACAGAGAATGATTTATTTAAGCTTCTATTTCTTTCATCACATTCCCAGTGGGTCAGAAGTTTACATACACTCAATTAGTATTTGGTAGCATTGCCTTTAAATTGTTTAACTTGGGTCAAACGTTTCAGGTAGCCTTCCACAAGCCTCCCATAATAAGTAGGGTGAATTTTGGCCCATTCCTCCTGGCAGAGCTGGTGTAACTGAGTCAGGTTTGTAGCCCTCCTTGCTCACAAACGCTTTTTCAGTTCTGCCCACAAATTTTCTATGGGATTGAGGTCAGGGCTTTGTGATGGCCACTCCAATACCTTGACTTTGTTGTCCTTAAGCCATTTTGCCACAACTTTGGAAGTATGCTTGGGGTCATTGTCCATTTGGAAGACCCATTTGTGACCAAGCTTTAACTTCCTGACTGATGTCATGAGATGTTGCTTCAATATATCCACACTTTTCCTCCTCATGATGCCATCTATTTTGTGAAGTGCACCAGTCCCTCCTGCAGTAAAGCACCCCCACAACATGATGCTGCCACCCCCGTGCTTCACGGTTGGGATGGTGTTCTTCGGCTTGCAAGCCTCCCCCTTTTTCCTCCAAACATAACGATAGTCAATGTAGCCAAACAGTTCTATTTTTGTTTCATCAGACCAGAAGACATTTCTCCAAAAAGTACGATCTTTGTCCCCATGTGCAGTAGTTTTTTTTATGGTAGTTTTGGAGCAGTGGCTTCTTCCATGCTGAGCAGCCTTTCAGGTTATGTCGATATAGGACTCGTTTTACTGTGGATACAGATACTTTTGTACCTGTTTCCTCCAGCATCTTCACAAGGTCCTTTGCTGTTGTTCTGGTATTGATTTGCACTTTTCGCACCAAAGTACGTTCATCTCTAGGAGACAGAACGCGTCTTCTTCCTGAGCGGTATGACGGCTGCGTGGTCCCATGATGTTTATACTTGTGTACTATTGTTCATACGGATGAACGTGGTACCTTCAGGCGTTTGGAAATTGCTCCCAAGGATGACCGAGACTTGTGGAGGTCTTGGCTGATTTCTTTTGATTTTCCTATGATGTCAAGCAAAGAGGCTGACTCAAACTTCCATCCGGAACTTTATGTAGGTGTCCATGTGGAGGTTAACTGAGTTTACTACAGTTAATCGGATAGTCTTCGAAGATTTCGGTACTGTAGTAAAAGACCTTAAAAGGTTCGACAAATTTCCGTGTCAGTTGAATCACATACATTTGAAGAGACCCACTGGAATTGTGATACAGTGAATTATAAGTGAAATAATTGTTGGAAAAATTACTTGTGTCATGCACAAAGTAGATGTCCTAACTGACTTGCCAAAACTTTAGTTTCTTAAAAAGAAATTTGTGGAGTGGTTGAAAACGAGTTTTATTGACTCCAACCTAAGTGTATGTAAACTTCCGACTTCAACTGTAATGTAACCATGTTTGCCAGTAACAGGCTATTCCCATTGAAATATTTTCTTCAACACAAAGTTCAGTAATAGACCCATGTAATTCCAGTTGGTTTTGCAAGGGTTGTTTGTTTGCGCAATGCACTGTCTATACAACGGTATACTGTCTATAAAAGTGGATCCTTGTGATTGTATTTTCCTTCCTTTTTAGACCACATACAGTGCCTTCGGAAAGTATTCAGACCCCTTCCCTTTTTGCACATTTTGTTACTTAAAGCCTCATTATAAAATGTATCCAATAAAAAATTTTCCTCATCAATCTACACACAATACCCCATAATGACAAAGCGAAAATTTAACATGATTTGGAAAGGCACATAACTGTCTGTATAAGGTCCTCCAGTTGACAGTGGATGTCAGAGCAAAAACCAAGCCATGAGGTCGAAGGAATTGTCCGTAGAGCTCCGAGACAGAATTGTGTCGAGGCACAGATCTGGTGAAGGGTACAAAAAAATGTCTGCAGCATTGAAGGTCCCCAAGAACAAAGTGGCCTCCATCATTTTTAAATGAAAAAAGTGTGGACTCTTCCTAGAGCTGTCTACCTGGCCAAACGGAGCAATCGGGGGAGAAGAGTCTTGGTCAGGGATGGGACCAAGAACCCAATGGTAACTCTGACAGAGCTCCAGAGTTCCTCTGTGGAGATGGGAGAACCTTCCAGAAGGACAACCATCTCTGCAGCACTCCACCAATCAGGGCTTTATGGTAGAGGGGCCAGACAGAAGCCACTCCTCATTAAAAGGCATATTACAGCCCACATGGACTTTGCCAAAAGACACATAAAGGACTCTCAGATTATGAGAAACAAGATTTTCTGGTCTGATGAAACCAAGGTTGAACTCTTTGGCCTGAATGCCAAGCATCACATCTGGAGGAAACCTGGCACCATCCCTACGGTGAAGCATGGTGGTGGCGGCATCATGCTGTGGGGATGTTTTTCAGCGGCAGGGACTGGGAGCCTAGTCAGGATCGAGGGAAAGATGAACGGAGCAAAGTGCAGAGAGATCCTTGATGAAAACCTGCTCCAGAGCGCTCAGGACCTCAGACTGGGGCAAAGGTTCAACTTCCAACAAGACAACAACCTTAAGCACACAGCCAAGACAGCGCAGGAGTGGCTTCGGGACAAGTCTCAGAATGTCCTTGTCCGAAAATACTTCAAATGGTAGGCTAACCGCGTCTCTCTCGTCTCTCTCTCTCAAACATTATGAATTTACTGAACATAAATGTAACAATAGTTGTGTATGGTTCCAAAGTCAAAACCCATGTCGGGATTCGTTATTATTGAAGGAGAATGCGGTTCGTATAAAGTTACACAAATACACAAGGAGTCATTAGAAACCATATTTTTTTAAGCAAGTCAACCATATCAGCTATGGTTTTTAAAAAGGCAATAGGCAAATGAGGCTGAATGAACTGTTTCACTGTCAGACGAGGAACCAATTCCTTCAATTCTGACAAGTTTCCCAGTCCCTGCCGATGAAAAACATACCCACAGCGTGATGCTGCCACCACCATGCTTCACTGTGGGGATTGTGTTCTCGGGGTGATGGGAGGTGTTAGGTTTGCGCCACACATAGCGTTTTCCTTGATGGCCAAAAATCGCAATTTTAGTCTCATCTGACCAGAGTACCTTCTTCCATATGTTTGGGGAGTCTCCCACATGCCTTTTGGCAAAGACCAAACTTATTCTTTTCTTTAAGCAATGGCTTTTCTCTGGACACTCTTCTGTAAAGCCCAGCTCTGTGGAGTGTACGGCTTAAAGTGGTCCTATGGACAGATACTCCAATCTCTGCTGTGGAGCTTTGCAGCTCCTTCAGGGTTATCTTTGGTCTCTTTGTTGCATCTCTGATTAATGCCCTCCTTACCTGGTCCGTGGGTTTTGGTGGGCGGCCCTCTCTTGGTAGGTTTGTTGTTTAATAATGGATTTAATGGTGCTCCGTGGAATGTTCAAAGATTCAGATATTTTTTTATAACCCAACCCTGATCTGTACAGAAGCCACTCCTCATTAAAAGGCATATTACAGCCCACATGGACTTTGCCAAAAGACACATAAAGGACTCTCAGATTATGAGAAACAAGATTTTCTGGTCTGATGAAACCAAGGTTGAACTCTTTGGCCTGAATGCCAAGCGTCACATCTGGAGGAAACCTGGCACCATCCCTACGGTGAAGCATGGTGGTGGCGGCATCATGCTGTGGGGATGTTTTTCAGCAGCAGGGACTGGGAGCCTAGTCAGGATCGAGGGAAAGATGAACGGAGCAAAGTGCAGAGAGATCCTTGATGAAAACCTGCTCCAGAGCGCTCAGGACCTCAGACTGGGGCAAAGGTTCAACTTCCAACAAGACAACAACCTTAAGCACACAGCCAAGACAGCGCAGGAGTGGCTTCGGGACAAGTCTCAGAATGTCCTTGTCCGAAAATACTTCAAATGGTAGGCTAACCGCGTCTCTCTCGTCTCTCTCTCTCAAACATTATGAATTTACTGAACATAAATGTAACTATAGTTGTGTATGGTTCCAAAGTCAAAACCCATGTCGGGATTCGTTATTATTGAAAGAGAATGCGGTTCGTATCGAGTTACACAAATACACAAGGAGTCATTAGAAACCATATTTTTTTAAGCAAGTCAACCATATCAGCTATGGTTTTTAAAAAGGCAATAGGCAAATGAGGCTGAATGAACTGTTTCACTGTCAGACGAGGATCCAATGATAGCCAGGTGTAGCAGTGGTAAGGATTCACTTCATGGTGCTAAAAGGAAAGCTCCGCTGTCAGGATAGATTTATGTAGGCCCTGACAGTTTGTGAGCACCGTTTGTCACCGTTATAGTGCAACTAATGTATTGTTTAGTGTTGTGTAGTGGCTTTGTTGGCATGCATCAACAAAAAAAATATTGAGTTTGCCACACCATGCTAAAATCAACACTGGTTTGCATGTGTATGTGTGTTTCCCCACAGGAGTGTTGTTCGCCTAGAGAGGAGATTACCCACAGTGCATCACTTTGTCAGTACTCACGGGAGGTTGATGATTCACTGTCAACACATGATGTACCGCACACTTTCCTCCTCACTTCTCCCTCTCTTTTCTCTCTCTCTCTTTTCACATCTCTCTCATCTTCCCCTCATCTCCCCTCTTCCTTTTTCCCATGCCTACACTACCCCTCTCTTTTTTTCTCTCTTTTTTTCTCTCATCTGTTTTCCTCTCTCTGTTCATGCCTACACTACCCATTCCACTTCCTCACCCCTTTAGTTCACACATCTCTTTCTCTCTTTCACCATCACTCATTTCTTCTCTCATCCCTCTTTTGATCTCCAGCACCTCTTCCTTTCTCCTTTCAACTTCCTTCACCCTAACCCCTATGTCTCTTCTCTTCTTTCTCACATATCTATTATCCCTTTCACCTCTCTAACCCTTTCATCCCAGCTATATATATTTCCCTCCCCTTCCCACCTCTTGCCCTCCTCTCTCTTTTCTCTCCTCCTCCCCTTCTCCTTCTTCTCCCTTCCATTGCCTCTATGTTATGCTCGTGAGCTAGGGAGAGGGGTAAGAGAGTAGAGAAGAGAATAGGAGAGGGACGGGACGGGAGGGGAGGAGAGAGGAGGAGAGAGAAGGATGGAGAAGAGGTGAGAATAGGATAAGGTGAGAAGGCATAGGAGGAGAGGATGAGGGGAAGAGAGAGGAGGATGGAGAGTAGAGCAGGGCTATGAATATAAAGGATGTCTGCTTGAGCAGTGGTTTGTCTCTCAGGTTTGTCGTCTGAGACCAACACACACAGTCAGCACATTATACTGAGGGGGAAAACCCCGGGGAGGCCTTACACACACACACACTCAAACACACACTGTCACTCACACACGTACACTAACTGAGTTAAAGGGAAAATAGAGACGTTCCTCCTTTCTCGCATAGACCAATCCAAATAACATACAGTGAGGGAAAAAAGTATTTGTTCCCCTGCTGATTTTGTACGTTTGCCCACTGACAAAGAAATGATCAGTCTATAATTTTAATGGTAGGTTTATTTGAACAGTGAGAGACAGAATAACAAAAAAAAAATCCAGAAAAACGCATGTGGAAAAATGTTATAAATTGATTTGCATTTTAATGAGGGAAATATGTATTTGACCCCTCTGCAAAACATGACTTAGTACTTGGAGGCAAAACCCTTGTTGGCAATCACAGAGGTCAGACGTTTCTTGTAGTTGGCCACCAGGTTTGCACACATCTCAGGAGGGATTTTGTCCCACTCCTCTTTGCAGATCTTCTCCAAGTCATTAAGGTTTCGAGGCTGACGTTTGGCAACTCGAACCTTCAGCTCCCTCCACAGATTTTCTATGGGATTAAGGTCTGGAGACTGGGTAGGCCACTCCAGGACCTTAATGTGCTTCTTCTTGANTTCTCATGATCATTGCAACTCCACGAGGTGAGATCTTGCATGGAGCCCCAGGCCGAGGGAGATTGACAGTTCTTTTGTGTTTCTTCCATTTGCGAATAATTGCACCAACTGTTGTCACCTTCTCACCAAGCTGCTTGGCGATGGTCTTGTAGCCCATTCCAGCCTTGTGTAGGTCTACAATTTTGTCCCTGACATCCTTGGAGAGCTCTTTGGTCTTGGCCATGGTGGAGAGTTTGGAATCTGATTGATTGCTTCTGTGGACAGGTGTCTTTTATACAGGTAACAAACTGAGATTAGGAGCACTCCCTTTAAGAGTGTGCTCCTAATCTCAGCTCGTTACCTGTATAAAAGACACCTGGGAGCCAGAAATCTTTCTGATTGAGAGGGGGTCAAATACTTATTTCCCTCATTAAAATGCAAATAAATTTATAAAATTTTTCACATGCGTTTTTCTGGATTTTTTTGTTGTTATTCTGTCTCTCACTGTTCAAATAAACCTACCATTACATACAAAATCAGCAGGGGATCAAATACTTTTTTCCCTCACTGTAGTATTATATATCTTTATGACTAGAATTGAAATGAATCAATATATGCACAACTGAACAAAAATATAAACGCAACATGCAACAAGATTTTACTGAGTTACAGTTCATATAAGGAAATCAATTTAAATAAATTCATTAGACCCTAATCTATAGATTTCACATGAATGGGAATACAGATATGCATCTGTTGGTCACAGATACATAAATAAAAAGGTCTGGTGTGACTACCATTTTCCTCATGCAGCGTGACAAAGCCTTCACATAAAGTTGATCAGGCTGTTGGTTGTGGCCTGTGGAATATTGTCCCACTCCTTTTCAATGGCTGTGTCCGAAGCTTCTGGATATTATTGGGAACTGGAATACACTGTCATACACGTCGATCCAGAGCATCCCAAACATGCTCAATGGGTAAGACGTCTGGATAGTATGCATGCAATGCAAGAACTGGGACATTTTCAGCTTGCAGGAATTGTGTACAGTCCCTTGCGACATGGGAACGTGCATTATCATGCTAAAACATGAGTTGAAGGTGGCCGATAAATGGCACGACAATGGGCTTCAGGACCTTGTCACGCTATGTCTGTAAATTCAAATTGACATCGATAAAATGAAATTCTGTTGGTTGTCAAAATCAAATCAAATTATATTTGTCACATACACATGGTTAGCATATGTTAATGCGAGTGTAGTGAAATGCTTGTGCTTCTAGTTCCGACAGTGCAGTAAAATCTAACAATAATATCTAACAGTAATATCTAACAATTAATCTAACAATTCCCCAACAACTACCTAATACACACAAAGATAAAGGGGTGAATGAGAATATGTACATGTAAGTATATGGATGAGCGATGGCGAAGGTTCAATAGATGGTATAAAATACAGTATATACATGTGACATGAGTAATGTAAGATATGTAAACATTATTAAAGTGGCATTGTTTAGAGTGCATTGTATGAAGTGACTAGTGATCCTTTTATTAAAGTGACCAGTGATTGGGTCTCAATGTAGGCAGCAGCCTCTCTGAGTTAGTGATTGCTATTTAGCAGTCTGATGGCCTTGAGATAGAAGCTGTTTTTCAGTCTCTCGGTCCCAGCTTTGATGCACCTGTACTGACCTCGCCTTCTGGATGGTAGCGGTGTGAACAGGCAGTGGCTCGGGTGGTTGATGTCCTTGATGATCTTTTTGGCCTTCCTGTGACATTGGGTGCTGTAGTTGTCATGGAGGACAGGTAGTTTGCCCTTGGTGATGCATTGCGCATTGTGGCTGAGAGCCTTGTGGCTGAGGGCAGTGCAGTTGCCGTACCAGGCTGTGATACAGCCCGACAGGATGCTCTCGATTGGGCATCTGTAAAAGTTTGTCTGGGTTTTGGGTGACAAGCCAAATTTCTTCAGCCTCATGAGATTGAAGAGGTGCTCTTGCGCCTTCTTCATCACACTGTCTGTATGAGTGGACCATTTCAGCTTGTCTGTGATGTGTACGCCGAGGAACTTAAAACTTTCCACCTTCTCCACTGCTGTCCCTTCGATGTGGATAGGGGGGTGCTCCCTCTGCTGTTTCCTGAAGTCCACAATCATCTCCTTTGTTTTTTGACATTGAGTGAGAGGTTGTTTTCCTGACACCACACTCCAAGTGCCCTCACCTCCTCCCTGTAGGCTGTCTTGTCGTTGTTGGTAATCAAGCCCACTACTGTTGTGTCGTCTGTAAATTTGATGATTGAGTTGGAGGCGTGCATGCCATCTGCCCGGTACAGTTGAAACCGAAGTCGGTTACGACGCCAAACCGCAGTCAGGTCAAGACCCTGGTGAAGACGATGAGCACGCAGATGAGCTTCCCGGAGACGGTTTCTGACAGTTTGTTTGGTAATTCTTCAGTTTTACAAACCCACAGTTTCATCAGCTGTCTGGTCTCAGACGATGTGAAGAAGCTGGATGTGGAGGTCTTGGGCTGGCGTGGTTACACGTGTTCTGCGGTTGTGAGGCTGGTTGGACGTACTGCCAAATTCTCTAAAACGACATTGGAGGCGGCTTATGGTAGAGAAATCAACATTAAATTCTCTGGCAATAGCTCCTGCAGTCAGCATGCCAATTGCTCCCTCAAAACTTGAGTCATATGTGGCAATGTGTTGTGTGACAAAACTGCACATTGTAGAGTGGCCTTTTATTGTGCCCAGCACAACGTGCACCTGTGTAATGATCATGCTATTTAATCAGCTTCTTGATATGCCACACCTGTCAGGTGGATGGATTATCTTGTCAAGGAGAAATGTTCACTAACAGGGATGTAAACAAATTTGTGCACAAAATTTGAAAGAAATAAGCTTTTTGTGCGTAAGGAACATTTCTGGGATCTTTTATTTCAGCTCATGGAACATGGAACAACGTAAACATATAATGGATAGATGAAACAGCCTGTTGGGTAGGAAGAATCTGACTTTGTAGACTCAGTGTGTGTGTGTGTGAGTTCTTTTAGCAAAGACAAAATACTGAGCATCCACATACAAAACAAAAACAACATACAGTAATGGGCTACACTACACACTTTTATACACACACACACACACACACACACACACACACACACACACACACACACACACACACACACAGACAGAGAGAGATAGAGGGAGAGAGAGAGAGATAGAGAGAAGCTATATGACGAAACACATCGATATATTAGTTATTCTCTTCCATGTGAGAAGCAGTTTTAACTGCAGACCAAAATAAGTGGCAGAGAGAAAAGGCTTGGTGCCAAGTCTGCTGACGATGACAAACATCAGTGAGAACACTTGAGACAGTCTTGGAAGCAGGGGAAGGAAAGAGGGAGAATTAAAGGTGTGGACCCCCCCACACACACACACACACACACACACACACACTCACACACACACACACACACACACATCATTACTCCTCTACCTCCCCTCGTTCTTCTGTGAAGCTGTGAGACACCCAGGCAGCACTAGCAAATGAGTACAGTAGAGATGAGTCTTAATATTTAGTCCTGGAGCAATAACCAGTCAAATGTTTGCTCATCCATCTTGGTCTGGACATCCACGTCATACACATTCCTCATAGAGAACATCTAATAAGCTATAGTATACACTAACTAATTAAATCCTTAATGATTTATATACAGTACCAGTCAAAAGTGTTCTACATTGTACAATAATAGTGAAGACATCAAAACTATGAAATAACACATATTGAATTACGTAGTAACGAAAAAAGTTTCCAAGTAGCCACCCTTTGCCTTGATGACAGCTTCTCACACTCTTAGCATTATCTCAACCAGCTTCATGAGGTAGTCACCTGGAATGCATTTCAATTAACCATTTCATGCGTGAGTTCCAAATATCTCGAACGGTCGCCCCAGCGTGAGTTTTTTTTATGCACGTGATGATGTTAGATTGTTCTCTCCATTCCAGAATGTGATTGTTATTCAACAGTACATTTAATCCGCGCTGCCCTCAAACCAAGGAATTTAGCATGTTTTTATTTATAGGCTGTTTCAACTTCAAATTATTTTCTAACAAGTTTTTATTTTCTAAGAACAGTTTGAATTGAGGTGTGTTCCGCCTCCTCATTCATTAACATAAAAATAGTCATTTTTACTTTTGCGGACAAAGACATTTTTGGGACATTTCTGACCCGGACAAAATTCCCCAAGCACTTCCTAATTGTTTGTGCAGTTCAAGTCTGCAGACATTTGCTCATCTCGTGTCGGAACAGGATCTGCACACGTGTTTTTAATTACAGGTGACAAATCATGCATTCCGATTCTTGCATAGATTGTAATGGGCACATATTCTGTGTGTAAAATATTCCAGCTGTGTAGCCATGTTTGTTGACATATAATGCATTCTGGGTTTCACGTAATCGTCTGTTTGACCAAAGATGTTATAACAAAATGAGGTGAGTAAGGGTTCACTCATTTTTTGAGGACTTCCGAAAATGAATGGTGGCATGTGAACGATGGTAGACGACACATCCCTTCAACGTACATGCTATAAACAGACCAAACTCATCTTGTCTTCTCTTATTATCTTTGGTTTCTGTGAGGAAAAAAAGCATGGCTGCGCGCTGAAACTAATCGTTGTTTACTTTCGATTTCTAGAAAGTGTTTTACCTAATTATTTAGGTCAATGGTGAGCTCACCCGTGATGTGATTAATTATACATAGTAATTGCTATTAACTAATTCATATTGTAGTTTATGTCAGCCAAGAGTTAGAAAATATGACCACTTGTGTTGCGTCAATCTTTCCTCAGTTAGCGCTAGGACAAATGTAGCCTACATTTTTCCGGTTAGGGTGATTGTGTTATGCTGTAGCTACTTCTGTGAATGTCTGAACATTGCAACCAAAAATAAACTGCTCACATTCTGGACATAACTTTGTAAGGACTGTGTTTGTGTAAATAGTTTCTGAAAAAAGTGTGGCCAGCTCAATTGTTGATTGTTGTCAATTGAAACTGGCGTTCTAAATAAGCGTTCTAAACAAGCGTTCTAATCACAAGGATGTGATCGTACACTTCAGGGACCATTGTAGAACGATCACAGCCATGTGATGGTACGTGTGAAAGGGTTAACAGGTGTGCCTTGTTAAAAGTTAATTTGTGTAATTTCTTTCCTGCTTAATGGGTTTGAGCCTATCAGTTGTGTTGTGACAAGTTAGGGGTGGTATACAGAAGATAGCCCTATTTGGTAAAAGACCCAGTCCATATTATGGCAAGAACAGCTCAAATAAGCAAAGAGAAATGACAGTCCATCATTACTTTAAGACATGAAGGTCAGTCGATCTGGAACATTTCTAGAACTTTGAAAGTTTCTTCAATGGCAGTCGCAAAAACCATCAAGCGCTATGATGAAACTGGTTCTCATGAGGACCGCCACAGGAAAGGAAGACTCAGAGTTACCTCTGCTGCAGAGGATAAATTCATTAGTTACCAGCCTCAGAAATTGCAGCCCAAATAAATGCTTCACAGAGTTCAAGTAACAGACACATCTCAACATCAACCGTTCAGAGGAGACTGCGTTTGTAGTGGTTAGCGGTTAGCGGTCATTATATGAAGGTTTTGCTTGGAAAGATTGTTTTGCCTGGTCACAGACAGCTGATGTGTTGTGCACTGAAGTCCACAAGTGAAGGGAACAGGAGAGAAGAGGAGAGCGTGTAGATAGTTGCGAGAAGGAAATATATATACAACAAACAAAGTGATCATGCTGTTTTTATGTGGCTGCTATGAAAGTGAACTGTTTTCGTGTGAACAGGGTTGTATTCATTCTGCCGATTCTGCTGAAAAACATTTCTTAAATGGAAGCAAACGGAATGAAACATACCTGAATTTGTCCCCAAGAAACTCTCATTGGCAACTATTGGACAAACGATTACACCCTTGATCAGCAAAAGTGTGCAAGGCGGTATTGAATGTGTCACTGTCACCTTGATTACTAAATATACTCTCGACCTGTGCACCTACGTTGTAAACGTTCAGTCATGATGGGTACTGGGAAAATTTGAGTATCATGTAGTAGCAAAAACCTGTCAATGTTTCATTGAGCTGGGTGAATGGAATATGAATGACAGTCATCCAATATGCTAATATAATAAAGCCATGCTCGTAAAAAAAAAAACATTCTGCCTCATGCCTCATCTTAAATGGCACCGACCGCCACTGGTATACATACTGTAAATGTGGGTACATGTACACATATGACTTGGGCAAGGTCAAACAAACACTCACACTGATTATCTCTAGCTTGCTGCCTCCTCTCTCTCCCTCCCCTCTTTCTCCTCTTCTCTCTTCCGCACTGAATCTCTGCTTTTCTCCCACCCTCACAAACACACTCAAATATTCATGAATGGTAAACTGAATCCAAAAAAGCAACAGACAAAAAATAAATAAATAAACCAAATAATATCTCTGTCGCATCTGCTGCAGTTGGTTTATTTCAATACCATCTCCGCCAGGTTATTGCATTGTTAATATGGCAACTGAGATGCAGGTGAGTGGAGGAAGGTTGGAGGATTGCATTGTCTCAGTCTCAAATTCATTTAAATGTCAGAGAGAGAAATAAAGTGTGTGTCTGCTGGTGAATGTGTGTGTGTGTGATAACAGGTTCAGGACAGGTTACTTTAATATCATTGTGAACTTGTTCAAAACACTTTAGCTTTTAGAATTACCTTCATAATGGGAGAACGATAGAGAGAACAGAGGTGGAGAGTAGAGAGACAGAAGAAGAGAGGAGGAGAGAAGAGACAGAAGAGAGGAGAAGAGTAGAGAGACAGAAGAAGAGAGGAGAGTAGGGAGACCGAAGAGAGGAGGAGAGTAGGGAGACAGGAGAAGAGAGGAGGAAAGTAGGGAGACAGAAGAAGAAATTAGAGTAGAGAGAGAAGAAGAGAGAAGAGTAGAGAGGACAGTCAGAGGCTTTGTCAGAGGAGATGGGAGATGGAGAGAAGGGTGTGAAAATGAGAGGAGGAGAGAGACTGGGAAAGATTGGCGAGGTGAGGGAGGGAATGTGAAAAAGCAAGAGAAAGAAAGAGGGAGAATAAATAATAACATCTTTATCATGACATTGGTGGTCCCACAGTGCTCTGTCTATATTAGCCAGTGAGTCTGTAAATCTTTGAATAGAGTTTGTGTTAGGGATTATCCATATGTAAACACAGGCACTAAGCCCTGTTGACTTGTTAGGGGATGTGTGTGTGTGTGTGTGTGTGTGTGTGTGTGTGTGTGTGTGTGTGTGTGTGTGTGTGTGTGTGTGTGTGTGTGTGTGTGTGTGTGTGTGTGTGTGTGTGTGTGTGTGTGTGTGTGTGTGTGTGTGTGTGTGTGTGTGTGTGCGTGTGTGTGTGTGTGTGTGTGGTTAGAGCTGTGGATGTGTAAACAGACACATATAAACCCATAGGAGTTTATGATCCAGCAGATCAAAGGCAAGTGAGTTCATAAGGGTGTTACACCCACCAACCCACACATACCTACTATATATTGATTTCTTTTTCCCTCTTTATGTGGTGCACACTGCACAGAACTCCAGAAGAATTATTACTGAATTATCACAGTGAATTATTGTAAAGTTTGTTCATGTGTCAATTAATCCCATTAGGGATGGGTTGCCAACTGGTGATTTAACACTAAAAGAAGAATAGAAGGGCCACTCTTTTGATCGCGTGCCAGGCAAATCCAACACAACGCAGAAGAGAGAAATGCCATTGCACCCATGTGGGACGTATACACAGTTGTATATTGTGGCAGGCTTGAACAAACACACTTATCCTAAATGCACACCCTCATATAGAAATGCACACATATTCTACACACCCACTGCGCTTAGCTCCCGCGATCAAAAGTTAAACCACAGATCCCAAACCAATAACTGCTCCTGGGGAAGATAAAATACAAAGTGACACTACGTCTTCTGACTATAGGCCATGCATATGCTGCGTTGTATGCCTCGAGTAAATCTGAGTAAAAAAAAAACACATTTCAGGCTATTCCGTTAAAACAACTAGAGCCTATGCGCACGTTGTAATACAATTTCATATAATAAAATCCAAAGTGTTGTTATTCCTGATAGTGCTCTCACCAGGCATTATATGACTGATGATCATATATGGAATCAGAAATACCAACATCTTGTATTTTCTTAAATAAACTAAAATGAACTACAGTAACTACTGGCATCTTATTTTCCCATTGTCCCAAAACCAAACCGTGAACTGACCTCAAAAATACATATGAACCGTGAGTTTGGTGAACCGTTACACCGCTAATAGGGGGGCGAAATAATAGTTGTCAACACTTGTATTTTCCACCCTCCCTTTTGGAGGGGATGTTATAACATGTTATAGCATCAAGTGTCGCTCACTCTCTCTTTATTTCACTTTCATTCTTTCTCTCGCATTCTCTCTCTCCCTCTTTCATTCTCCTTCCTCCACCCCTTACTCTCCCTCCTTATTTCTTTCTCTCCCTCTCTCTTCCTCCATACCTTCTTATGCCATTGATTCCTCTACCTCTTTAAACTGCAATAATAGGCTGTTTCAACAGATCAATGACGCCCTTAGTTGTGGAATGGAGTTAATTATTATTCTCTGGACAATGTGACAGGCCACCAATTAGACCAATTATATTGGTCTATCAGGAAGAGAAGTGCTCTGACTAATAGACAGAGGTATTGATGAGGCCTGATGACTAATCATCAAACATAATTCACTCATATTTTAACTGGCCAGTTTGGCTATTATTGAATCTATGTCCCCCTCTCTCGCTCTTCTCTTTCTCTCTCCCTCCCTTCTCCCCTCTCCCTACCGTTTTCCCAACTCTCCTTCATTCTCTCCCTCACTCCCTTCATCCTGCTCTTTTTCCCTCCCCCTCTCTCCCCTTCTCAGCTCCATTGCTATGCGGGATCTGTTTCTCAGAGTAGTGAGTGAGTCATTGTTTAATGTTTAATGTCCAGGTGCAGAGCTAGGTCCTACAGGTTTACACCCAGGCAAACA
>QNTS01001847.1:197884-208843 GCA_003317085.1 Hucho hucho
ATACAGGGAGTAGAAAATAACATGGCTACATACAGGGAGTAGAAAATAACATGGCTATATACAGGGAGTAGAAATAACATGGCTATATACAGGGAGTAGAATATAACATGGCTATATACAGGGAGTAGAAATAACATGGCTATATACAGGGAGTAGAAAATAACATGGCTATATACAGGGAGTAGAAAATAACATGGCTATATACTGGGAGTACCTGTACCGAGTCGATGTGCAGGGGTACGAGGTAATTGATGTACATATGTACTGTACATATTGGTAGGGGTAAAGTGATGTATGTGCAGCGTATGTGGTGAAAGTGTGTGTGTGTCTGTGGGGGGGGGTGGAAGAATGAGAGAATGTAATACTCGCGACTAGCGACTTGCCGGTGCCGAGGCCCAGCGTGATGACTCAATCATGATTTATGACATTGTTTGGATGGCTGACCATTTGTGGGCTACCACAGAGGTCAAACACACCTCATCTGTGGTAATCTCAAGGCTGAGACATTCCCACGGAAGTCCTGGGAGCATGGGCACTACTGGAGGTGTGAAGACAGAGGAAAACGTGAAATCTACTAAATAAATGTTACTGTGTGATTAAAATTATAATGTTTGGATTGTTTCAAGAGTTCCTAAAGAGCTACTGTATGGGCCTCGATAGTGGTGCAGCGGTCTAAGGCACTGTCACTACAGCCTGGGGTTCGATCCCAGGCTGTGTCACAACCGGCCAAGACTGGGAGTCCCACAGGGCGGCGCACAATCGTCCGGGTTAGGGGAGGGTTTAGCCGGGGGGGCTTTACTTGGCTCATCTAGCGACTCCTTGTGGCGGGCATGGCGCCTGTAGGCTGACTTTGTTTGTCAGTTGAACAGTGTTTCCTCCGACACATTGGTGCAGCTGGCTTCCATGTTAAGCAGGCAGGTGTTAAGAAGCGCGGCTTGGCGGGTCATGTTTCGGGGAACGCATAACTCGACCTTTGCCTCTCCCGAGCCCGTTGGGGAGTTGCAGCGATGAGACAAGATCGTAATCACAAAATTGTAGGCCTATCATCTTATAAAGTCATTCACAGTGCTTTATTAAAAACTGTAATAGTATACTATGATGGTATTGAATCAATAAATTACTTCATAATCTTGTGATGTTGTGATTCAAAATATTTTTATGTGCAACCTAATCCAGTGATTGTCATGCATTGTGGGTAGACAGTCATGCTATTGTTGTTATATTTTACTGTTAAAATAGCGCTGCAGAATTATTTATAATTTTTTTCAATAAAGATGAATTTGCCTGCATCTTTATGTGCTCTAATATCCTAGGCTAATTTAGTTGGAGCTAATTCACCACCTTAGTAAGTGAAACTCAAAGCACATTAGCTAGATACCTAACTATAAAGATAATCCCAACTCATAGTAACCATGTATTAATATAACAGTACAATTAATGTAAAAAAAAACATTGCAGTAGCCTACCGTCCAAAGAGGCCAATGCACTCGCAATAGCCAATGCCTATTTCACACGCTCCATATCTCAAAGCCATATCAAATATCTTTGAAAAATAGTTGCTATTGAGCACATAATTAAGAGTTGAGAAATAAAAAGTATACCTACAGAAAGCTGAAAACATCCTTTCCCCATCCGTGACAACAGGATAGCTGTGTTTTCCCAGCAATTGGATGTTTAAATGTTTTACAATCAGAAAAAAAAAAATTCTCCTTGAGCGAGAGAGAGGTTTGCTCGACATAGCAGCAGGCCCCAGTGAAACAGGGGCAGGCAGGCAAACACTTTCATTACAGGAATCATGAGGATAATTTACTTTACTGTTTGACCAAATAGCCTCCAAAAAATAGGACGTTTTTAGTGAGGTGAATGACATTCATTCACCTCACTAAAAACGTCCTATTCTTTGGAGGCTATTTGTGCAGCCTGCACAGATGCAACCAATACAACATTTTACTCCCACAGCAGGTGTCAAAGGGTCGCAAATTGTGACTAAATGGTCGCAGTCTGGAGCCATGCCTTTTAGGCTTTTCGCTATAGGCATACTCTTTCATTTTACTTCAATGAAAAAGGCCTACACCTTTGCAATCAACACTAAGTAGCCTAGGCCAAGGCTCCACTCTCGCTTTCTCTCTCCTCAGCAGCAGAGCAGACCCGGACAATTTGGCTGGGTACAATTTTATTTATTGGCTTTTCATTTATTTTAACATGCCAAAAGCCAGCAATTACCTGCTAACGGAAACCCTGCGCCCCAGTGGCTTTCCATAGCCCCCCTACACACATTGTCCATTGTGCTGACACAGCGCAGCGGAGATACAGATTTTGCACCAACCTGTCACTCAATCATTTGAACTTTTTTAGCAATTTTTATATAGAGACATAGAACTAAAACTGAGGGTGCACAAGTTTCAACTGAGGGGGCTAAGCATCGGGTACGACGCTGATACTAGATGTCCCTGAGCATATAGGCATTAGCATTCTATATGCTAACTACAGCGCTATAGTGTTAGCATTCAGTATTAGCATTCAGGCTGGGTGTGCTTAGCTGCATGCGGGGGCAGTGTTGGTGATTAGCAGGTACAGCTGTGATTCTGATGCAGGGCCAGGCCAGGGCTCTGTCTGTCAAAGTGGTATGGCTAATGAAACAGAACCAGAGAGAGGAAAGGAGAAGGGATGAGGGGAAAGAAGATTTAGGTATGCCCTGATTAGTCCACCATGATCCCATGTGAACGAGATCAAAGGCTAATGGTCAAATACACACACACACATATACTGTATACACAGTGGTGCACAAACACACACACACGGGCGCATGCAACCAGTATGCCTGGGGGCAACAATCACACACCTCATATACACATGTACACACCGAAACACACATGAGCACACACACACACACAGGACCCCTCAGATTGAACCTGTGGTTAGATTGACAGCTCAGCTCCCCTATGACCCTCTCACAGGAAGGTGTGTTCTTAAAGAGGAAGTCCAGCAGACGACAACTTTTCAAACCTGCCAAAAGAATTGTCCGACTTGAACTTTACAAAATTCATTTGATCAAATGAAGTTTTGACTGCAGGTTTCTGCAGTTGCTCTTCACCAGCTTCATCCTGCAGCCATCACCTGCATTGTGGGAGAGTATATTGTCAACCAATCACTAGGGTGTTTTTGTGAGTGTCATATTTGTGTTGGAGACATGTTTATTTCGACATTATAAAGAAAACCTTTTATAAACAATGACAACATTGCCATGTTGATCTGAGCCTTACTGTTGGAAAACCACATTAGTGTTCGACTCTCGGTTGTCGCAGATGCACTACCCCAACTTCAGTCCATTTTTATCTCAATATCAAATCATTTCTGGGTAAAAATGTAGTACCTTACTGTGATTGTTTTCAATTAAAAGTGTAAAAAATAAACCAAAATACAGTAGCTTCTTAGCAAAGAGCAATATCTCAAGCAAGAATTTAGCTAGGACTGTCTGGGAGTGGTCTGAGTGGGGAGGGGAAAACTGAAAACTAGCCGCTATTGGCAGAGAGGTTTGGAACTCTCCTTCTTATTGGTCTATTAAACGCCCACACCAGTAGAAATCCACTTTTTCGAGTTGAAAGACGACGGCCAGAGCTTACCCATGATGTTGGATCCTTGGGATGTCTATACCCCATTAAAGTTGACATTTAAAATGGTTAAGGTAAGGGTTAAGGATAGGGTTATGTTTATGGTTAGGGTAGGAGTAAAGGTTAAGGTTTAGGGTAGGGACGTCCAAGGATCCTGGATAGCACTGACCAGTCGACTAAGAGCCAAACAACTTTTCTCTGTAGCCTACACTGGGCCGCATTGCTATGGAGCTAATTAAAATAGGGTGTGCAAATTAAAGTTTTTGCAAATTATCATAATTCATAAAAAAATATATACAGTATGACCATTTTATAAATGGTAAAATTGCGTGATATGATTGCATTTTAGAACCACGCTCCCCCGTCACCACAAGATGAGTGGTTCTGACCACTAACGTTTTAGGCAAATTAGTTTTCCCATGGCCCAGTGCCCCAGATGTGCAGAGGTTAGCAAATTTTCAACCGTTGAATTGATCCCTTAGAGAAATCTCCACTCATCCGGGGCACCGGGCCATGCAAAACGAACTTGCCCATTGCTTCAATAGTTAGGCTATCCATGTTACCAGAGCTTAAATTCTTTCTATTTATATGGCGGATTTGCAGCCGCAATTTATATAATGCATTGATATATAGCTAGCTAGCTGGCTGAAATTAAAACAGAGAGAACAAAGTATATACAGTTCCATCAGAAAGGATTCACACACCTTTACCTTTTCCACATTTTGTTGTGTTACAGCCTGAATTTAAAATGTATTAAATTGAGATTTAGTGTCACTGGCAGCCTACAGCCCATAATTAAAATGTTTACAAATGAATTAAAAATGAAAAGCTGAAATGTCTTGAGTCAATAAGTTTTTAACCCCTTTGTTATTTCAAGCTTAAATAAGTTCAGGAGTAAAAATGTGCTTTACACGTCACATAATAAGTTGCATGGACAGTGTGCAATAATAGTGTTAAACATAATTTTTTACCTTGTCTCTGTAACCCACACATACAATTATCTCTAAGGTCCCTCAGTCAAGCAGTGAATTTCATACACAGATTCGACCACAATGACCAAGAAGGTTTTTCAATGCCTCGCAAAGAAGGGTGACGATTAGTAGATGGGTAAAAAAAAATATCCCTTTGAGCATGGTGAAGTAATTAATGACACTTTGGATGGTGTATCAATACACCCAGTCACTACAAAAAGATACAGCCGTCCTTCCTAACTCAGTTGCCGGAGGGGAAGGAAACCTCTCAGGGATTTCACCATGAGGCCAACGGTGACTTTAAAACAGTTACAAATCAAATCAAATTGTATTGGTCACAAACACATATTTAGCAGATGTTATTGTGGGTGTAGTGAAATGCTTGTGTTCCTAGTTCCAACAGTGCAGTAATATCTAACAATTCACAATACACACAAATCTAAAAGTAAAATAATGGAATTAAGAAATTTATAAATATTACGACGAGCAATGTCGGAGTGGCATTGACTAAAATACAGTGGAATAGAATACAGTATATACAGTGAGGGGAAAAATTATTTCATCCCCTGCTGATTTTGTATGTTTGCCCACTGACAAAGAAATGATCAGTCTATAATTTTAATGGTAGGTTTATTTGAACAGTGAGAGACAGAACAACAACAAAAAAATCCAGAAAAACGCATGTGAAAAATGTTATAAATTGATTTGCATTTTAATGAGGGAAATAAGTATTTGACGCCTCTGCAAAACATGACTTAGTACTTGGTGGCAAAACCCTTGTTGGCAATCACAGAGGTCAGACGTTTCTTGTAGTTGGCCTCCAGGTTTGCACACATCTCAGGAGGGATTTTGTCCCACTCCTCTTTGCAGATCTTCTCCAAGTCATTAAGGTTTCGAGGCTGACGTTTGGCAACTCCAACCTTCAGCTCCCTCCACAGATTTTCTATGGGATTAAGGTCTGGTGACTGGCTAGGCCACTCCAGGACCTTAATGTGCTTCTTCTTGAGCCACTCCTTTGTTGCCTTGGCCGTGTGTTTTGGGTCATTGTCATGCTGGAATACCCATCCACAACCCATTTTCAATGCCCTGGTAGGGGGAAGGAGGTTCTCACCCAAGATTTGACGGTACATGGCCCCGTCCATCGTCCCTTTGATGCGGTGAAGTTGTCCTGTCCCCTTAGCAGAAAAACACCCCCAAAGCATAATGTTTCCACCTCCATGTTTCACGGTGGGGATGCTGTTCTTGGGGTCATAGGCAGCATTCCTCCTCCTCCAAACACGGCGAGTTGAGTTGATGCCAAAGAGCTCCATTTTGGTCTCATCTGACCACAACACTTTCACCCAGTTGTCCTCTGAATCATTCAGATGTTTATTGGCAAACTTCAGACAGGCATGTATATGTGCTTTCTTGAGCAGGGGGACCTTGCGGGCGCTGCAGGATTTCAGTCCTTCACGGCGTAGTGTGTTACCAGTTGTTTTCTTGGTGACTATGGTCCCAGCTGCCTTGAGATCATTGACAAGATCCTCCCGTGTAGTTCTGGGCTGATTCCTCACCGTTCTCATGATCATTGCAACTCCACGAGGTGAGATCTTGCATGGAGCCCCAGGCCGAGGGAGATTGACAGTTCTTTTGTGTTTCTTCCATTTGCGAATAATCGCACCAACTGTTGTCACCTTCTCACCAAGCTGCTTGGCGATGGCCTTGTAGCCCATTCCAGCCTTGTGTAGGTCTACAATCTTGTCCCTGACATCCTTGGAGAGCTCTTTGGTCTTGGCCATGGTGGAGAGTTTGGAATCTGATTGATTGATTGCTTCTGTGGACAGGTGTCTTTTATACAGGTAACAAGCTGAGATTAGGAGCACTCCCTTTAAGAGTGTGCGCCTAATCTCAGCTTGTTACCTGTATAAAAGACACCTGGGAGCCAGAAATCTTTCTGATTGAGAGGGGGTCAAATACTTATTTCCCTCATTTTCCCTCCCTCATAACATTTTTCACATGCGTTTTTCTGGATTTTTTTGTTGTTATTCTGTCTCTCACTGTTCAAATAAACCTACCATTAAATTATAGACTGATCTTTGTCAGTGGGCAAACGTACAAAATCAGCAAGGGATCAAATACTTTTTTCCCTCACTGTACTTATGAAATGAGTAAAGCAGTGTGTAAACATTATTAAAGTGACTAGTGTTCCATTATTAAAGTGACCAGTGATTCCATGTATATGTATATAGGGCAGCAGCCTCGAAGGTGCAGGGTTGAGTAACCGGGTGGTAGCCGGCTAGTTATGGCTATTTAATAGTCTGATGGCCTTGAGATAGAAGCTGTTTTTCAGTCTCTCGGTCCCAGCTTTGATGCACCTGTACTGACCTCGCCTTCATGTTGATAGCGCGGTGAACAGGCCGTGCCTCGGGTGGTTGATGTCCTTGATGATCTTTTTGGCCTTCCTGTGACATTGGGTGCTGTAGGTGTCCTGGAGGGCAGGCAGTGTGCCCCCGGTGATGTGTTGGGCAGACTGCACCACCCTCTGGAAAGCCCTGCGGTTGCAGGCGGGGGAGTTGCCGTACCAGGTGGTGATACAGCCTGACAGGATGCTCTCAATTGTGCATCTGTAAAAGTTTGTGAGGGTCTTAGGGGCCAAGCCAAATTTATTCAGCCTCCTGAGGTTGAAGAGGCGCTGGAAAGCCCTGTGGTTGCAGGCGGTGGAGTTGCCGTACCAGGTGGTGATACAGCCTGACAGGATGCTCTCAATTGTGCATCTGTAAAAGTTTGTGAAGGTCTTAGGGGCCAAGACAAATTTCTTCAGCCTCCTGAGGTTGAAGAGGCGCTTGTAAGCAGGAATCAGGAGGATAGAATTATGGTCATATTTGCTAAATGGAGGGTCGAGGGAGAGCTTTGTACGTGTCACTGTGTGTGGAGTAAAGATGATCTAGAATGTTTTTCCCTCTGGTTGCGCATTTAACATGCTGATAGAAATTTTTAAAACTGATTTAAGTTTAAGTTTCTCTGACTCAGTGCGGTGGTTAATAAACAGCCACAAAATAAATAGATGAAAACTCTCTTGGCAAATAGAATAGTGTGGTCTACAGCTTATCATGAGATACTCTACTTCAGGCGAGCAAAATCTAGAGACTTCCTTAGATATCGTTGTTGTTTACAAATATACACAGACCACCCCCCTTCGTCTTACCGGAATGTGTTGTTCTGTCTAGCCGGTGCAGCGTATATCCCGCTAGCTGAATGTTTTCCATGTCATCATTCAGCGAAACTTAAGATGTCACAGTTTTTGATGTTCCATTGGTAGGATATTTGTGATCGTATCTCATCTAATTTATTGTCCAATGATTGTAAGTAATATTGATGGTAAGGGCAATTTTCCCACTCGCTGTCAGCAGATCCTTATGAGGCACCCCACCCTGTATCCTGCGTCTCTTTTTTTTTACCTTTATTTACTAGGCAAGTCAGTTAAGAACACATTCTTATTTTCAATGACAGCCTAGGAACAGTGGGTTAACTGCCTGTTCAGGGGCAGAATGACAGATATGTATCTTGTCAGCTCGGGGATTTGAACCTGCAACCTTTCGGTTACTAGTCTAACGCTCTAACCACTAGGCTACCCTGCCGCCCCAATGGCAGGGATTTCGGCCTTGTCGGGTGTCTGAAGTACATCTTGTCCGTCCTGCTTATTGAAGATAAAATCTTAGTCTTATCCCAGGTGAGTGATCACTGTCCTGATATCCAGAAGCTCTTTTATTCCGTAAGATACAGTGGCAGAAACATTATGTACAAAATAAGTTACAAATAACGCGGGAAAAAAACACATAATAGCACAATTGGTTAGTCGCCCGTAAAACAGCTGCCATTTCTTCCGGCGCCATCTTCAGAATTGCCCTGAGGGGTGCAAACAAAGGATCCAAATAGGGAAAGTCGTATTCCTGGTCGTAATGCTGGTGAGTTAACGCCGCTCTGATATCCAAAAGTTATTTGTATGTATGAATGTAAAAACACAAAAACGTTCTGGGCTAATAATGTAAGAAATAACACACACAAAAAAAAGAACACTGCAAAGTTGCTTATGAGCTAGCTGCCATGTCTGTCGGTGCAATCTCAGCTAATGGCTGTGATAGGAGAAAACTGAGGACGGATCAATAACATTGTAGTTACTTCACAATACTTGGCAATAAGGCACTAAAGTAAAACAGCAAAAAATGTGTTAAAGAAATAAACTTTATGTCCTGAATACAAAGCGTTATGTTAGGGGCAAATCCAACACAACACATCTCTGAGTGCCACTATTTATATTTTCAAGCATGGTGTTCGCTGCATCATGTTATGGGTATGCTTGTCATCTGCAGTATTTTTTTTTATTAAAAGAAACGGAATAGAGCTACTGTAAGCACTGGCAAACTCCTAGAGGAAAACTTGGTTCAGTCTGCTATCCAACAGACACTGGGAGATAAATTCACCTTTCAGCAGGACAATAACCGAAAACACAAAGTGAAATATACACTGGAGTTGCTTACCAAGATGACATTGAATGTTCCTGAGTGGCCTAGTTATAGTTTTGACTTAAATTGGCTTGAAAATCTATGGCAAGACTTGAAAATAGCTGTCTAGCAATGATCAACAACCAATTTGACAATTGCAAAGCTCTTAGAGACTTACCCAGAAAGACTCACAGCTGTAATCGCTGCCAAAGCTGATAGCATATATTGACTCAGGGGTGTGAATACTTTTGTAATTGAGAGATTTCTGTATTTTATTTTCAATAAATTTGGAAAACCTTCCTAAAATATGTTTTCACTTTGTCATTAAGGGTTATTGTGTTTAAAAATATATATATTTAATCCATTTTGAATTCAGGCTGTAACACAACAAAATGTGGAATAAGACAATGGGTATGAATATTTTCTGAAGGCTATTTGATCATATTCGACACAGTTTCACTGGAATTAACAAACGACAAGAGTCAGACAAACGACAACCCTCAACATGTCAACAGTTCATATAGACTAATCTCTTGGCAGGTAGGCTGCTTTACTTTTGGACTTACAGTCTGTCTTAACTAAAATGGTGCTCACATAACTTTCATTAGCTAGCTAAGGTTTGCATCAGGGACGGCATAAATTACATAAACTGTCGCTTTGGGCCTTTAACCCCCCCAAAATAAGTTTTTTTTGATGAACTCAGAATAGTAGAATACAAAAGGTGCAAGTTCGAAATTTGATTGTGCATCAGCAATTTTACTCTTGTTATGTCAGTCACTGACAGTCACGCTTAGGGCCCCCAATTCTCACTTAGGGCCCCCAAAAGGCTAGAGCCGGCCCTGGTTAGCATGCTAGCTTGTTACACTGACAGCTGTCAGTCAGTGGCCTATTTATTGTTATTTCTCTGCTACATGTGGAAATCGCCACAACGTTCATACCCCCAATTCCTGAATATGTATTAGCAGCCTGTGTCAGTCTTCGAGGTGGATCCTAACTTAGAATTTCCACTCTAAGACAGGAATTACTCAAAATACATGTAGGTGTGGCAACTTCCTCTGAGGTGGGCCTTTAAGTAACAACCTGCCTGGTGATGTCACTAGCAGGCCAAAACTCCATCTCACCACAACAGGCAGACATTTCAAACAGCTTTTACACTAAAAGGGCATTATCATCATTTTCACAATTTCACGGTATTATTCCAACATAGTGAGGAAATATATATAAAACATAGGGAAATGTTTTTGACTGCACTGGGCCTTTAACACTTCAGATGAAACAAAACTTCTGCTCTGTCTTAGATCTGCTCTGGACTAGTTTGGTAGCCATATAAATGCTCTAATAATACTTCTCCTAAGGGACATTCTGATGAAGGTCACAGTGGTTTTAATAATGGTTGGATTCTATAAATCGATAAAAGTATAAAATATTAATTCCAAAACCATCCATCATCATCAGGCAGAAGCATAAGGAGACCCCGCACCTCACTTTGAGTCTCATGGCCGAGTAACGACCTAACACTAGAGACAGTGTCTCTACATCAACTGTCAGTATGAAAACTGGCACCACCATTAGAAATAAATGTTAGTGGGGAGAAAATATATCCCTGATACTGAGTGAATGGAGTCTCTTTTCCAGTAGTGAGCAGACTGTGTAGAGGGCATAGCTCTTCAGTGACTGGTTAAAGGGTAATACACAATCTGTACTACAGCCCTACTGGGGTGACTTTACACTGAGACTGGAACAGGGCCGCAGCCAGATGCCCTAATCGGATATGCTGTGTGTGTGTGTGTGTGTGTGTGTGTGTGTGTGTGTGTGTGTGTGTGTGTGTGTGTGTGTGTGTGTGTGTGTGTGTGTGTGTGTGTGTGTGTGTGTGTGTGTGTGTGTGTGTGTGTGTGT
>QNTS01001847.1:208895-268974 GCA_003317085.1 Hucho hucho
CAGAGAGGACAAGGGCAGAGAGGACAAGGGCAGAGAGGACAAGGGCAGAGAGGACAAGGGCAGAGAGGACAAGGACAGAGAGGACAAGGACAGAGAGGACAAGGGCAGAGAGGACAAGGGCAGAGAGGACAAGGGCAGAGAGGACAAGGGCAGAGAGGACAAGGACAGAGAATTCAGCTTCTAAAGACAAGGAAAGGACACTGTTCCTGACTATCAAAGCATGGATGTATTGAATGAATAAAGCAACATCATGAAAGCAACACCGCTTCATTTAATCTGCTTATACTACAGTAGCTCTATCACAGTATCATATGGTTACAGTAAAGTGATAGATTACTTCCAAATCAAAGTTTGCCGGACATTTTCAGACCTACAAAAGTGGTCTATAATGTTGAGGTGAGTTTACATCACATGAATGGGAGAGATCCGATATTGTGATTTTATATGTTGCCTTTCCAATTCATTCAATACATTCAATTAAAAATTAAAAATAAAAAAATTCACATGACTTTAAACTGTCACAACGTTAGAAAAGTAAACTTGGTAGCAGACAGCCTGACAAGCAGCCAGCAGAGAGAAGCTTTCTCCCCCTCCATATCGGACTGCTGCTGTGACATGGAAAGGGAGATTTGAATTTCTCTCCTCCCGTCCTGACCCTGAGAAGGCGTTAATTTAACCAGACTGCAAATCAAGCCTGTCATGACTGGCATTACACAGACAGAACATCGATAGAGAGAAAGATGGGAGAGAGAGGGATGGAGAGATTGAGGGATAGAGAGGGATTGGGAGAGGGAGGGATTGAGAGAGAAGGGTTGAGGGAGTGAGAGAGGGTGAGGGTGTGAGGAGAGAGATATACACACACTCACACACAAATCACGTCTCCCCTAAAACAGGGTCATTGATATTTGGGAAGGAGGAACCATGTAGAATAAACATCATATAAAATCAATAGCCTTATTAAAACAGTATTTCAGAGCAGCAAAGTTGGTTTTCTGCTGATTATAAAGGCCAGTGAACTCCTTGATGACTGAGACACTGATACAGATCAGCCTGATTTCTATGTAGAGAGTACGAGAAAGTCTACCCACTATAGTAATTACAGTCGAGGACCACAACAATTAATCTTTGTGCCTCAAAATTGAATTATCCCACTGAGCTTCAGTCTAAGCATTGGCTGTGGGAGATAATACAAGTCTTTAGGTCTCAGGTTCCTCATCACACAACCATAGTCCACTGAGCCCTATTGGATACATCTGTACTATGCAACTAGATGAGTTCTGCCATAAAACATAAAGCAATCTGAGAGCTATCAGGAGGACTGTTCTAACTAAAATCTATTATAATCCATGATTACTTCGCCACAGGTGCTTCCATATGCTACATACTGTACTCTTTGGATCACAAACTATGAACAAATAACCACATAGAAATACACATGAATATGTACACGCACACACACAACCACACACACACATATTCCCTCCATGCGGAACTGTACATTATTCATTGCTCTGATGTTATCTAACCTGAAATCTCCAGACGATTATTATACCTTAGCACCGGAGAGCCTCAAGGATGTGTGCACTCACCTCTACTCTACACCCAATGAATGCACCTCCAACAACGCATACTTAAGTTTACAGATTAAACCACTCTGGTCGGTCTCATCACCGGCAGCAATGCACCGTGGAGAGGTCGACCGACTAGTGGCCTGGTGCAGTCAAAATAACCTGTAACTCAACACAGACAAAACCATCGAAATGGTGGTTGACTTCAGAAAACGCCCCTCCACCATCTCTACCCCTCTAGATTGACGGCTCAGCTGTTAGCACGGCTGAATCATTCAAATCCCTGAGGGCCATCATCTCCCACAACCTCAAGTGGGAGGACATCATCACAGAGGTCACCAAGAAGGCAGACCAGTGGATGTACTACTTGCGGCAGCTGAAAAAACTCAAAAGTTTTATGCATCAATCGTTGAGTCTATCCTCACATCCTTCATCACAGTTCGGTTTGGGTCTGTGTCTGCCCGCTGCAACAGCAAACTGCAAAGCATTGTCCGGTCTGCAGAGAGGGTCATCGCCTGCCACCTGCCCTTGTCCAGGTACTGCAAGACTCCAGGGCAAGAAAGATCATCGTCAACCCCTCGCACCCCCTCCCCAAAAATTCACTTCTGGCAGGCGGTTCATGTCACTCCTGACCAAAACCTCCCGCCACCTGAGAAGTTTCTTTCCCTGGGCTGTGGCTCTCACCAACCAGCCATCTGGCCCATAGAGACTAAAGGACTGTGCACTCTATGCTGCACACTGCATCAAGCCATCTTTGAACTGTACACAAAAGAACTGCACTATACTGCATCAAGCCATCTCTGAACTGTACTCTAAAGAACTGCACTATACTGCATCAAGCCATCTTTGAACTGTACACAAAAGAACTGCACTATACTGCATTACTCTGTTCATCTCTTTGCATTTATATATATATATTCATACTGATACTGTAAATTTGTACATCCACTGTATATCAACCGTATACCCACTGTATATCAACCGTATACTCACTGTATATTTGTATATCTGCTAATTCTCTTACAGCTCTATGATCACTCTACCTAGTTGTATATAATGTGTGGAAACTTTGTTCTGTCTCTAACGTTAAATGTTGTCTATCACTAGCAGCACCATACCACCAAGTAAAATTCTGAGTATGTGTAAATGTACTTGGTGAATAAAGGTGATTCTGATATTCTCTCTCTACGAGTCAACTGGAGTGAATTGGCACCCTTGATAAAGATGAGCAAAAATAAAGATGTATAAAATAAATTATACAAATATGCTAAAAATTCTATTATTTTGTACTAATACAAAAGTTTATTGTATTAGTACAAAATAATGTAATTTTGAGCATGCAATATACCTCAGTATTTGTATTATTTATTTTATACAGTCTTTTTTGCTGATCTTTGCCCTCAGAACAGCCTCAATTCATCGGGGCATGAACTCTACAAGGTGTCGAAAGCGTTCCACAGGGATTCTGGCCCATGTTGACTCCAATGTCTCCCACAGTTGTATCAAGTTTTGCTCTCTTTTCCAAAATTTGAGATAATCTAGCTATATGCTTAGAATACGTGTACAATGCCCATTTATATCAATATCCAGAGACTACAATAAACCCAGAAATAGAACATCTCTGGATATTGATACAAATGGGCATTGTATACGTATTCTAAGCATATAGCTAAATTCTAACTCGAATTTCTGGAAAAGAGAACAACATTTAAAATCTCTAAACAGTGCATCAAAAGAGTTTGAGTTTGACATTGACAGCGCTAGTCTGCAATTACAAATTGTTTCGTGGCAAAGCGACCCGCAATTTGTGAATAGCTCATTTCTAATCACAGTATTTTAACATTTAATTTGACTTCACAGTCTGTCTCGTTTGAACTCATCGAGGTGATCATCTCATACAATTATACTGTAGATTGTAGCGAAAGAAGATGACAATGTCACATGAATTAATCCTCAGCAGTAATTAATATTGAGCCGCCGTCGGGTCCCTGATGACTTCACGTCTGATAGCAGCAGCTCCACTCATTTGTTTCAACTGTATTAGTCTATAATATAATATAGACTCTATAGCCATGAAGAGGCGCAGAGAGATTAGCCATCCATCACTGTCAATGCCATACGTATATGCAAGGGAACATTTTGACTTATTTGAAATCACTTAAAATACATTTTTCAATTTGGCGAATGTGGACGTGGCCCCTACACTAAGTGCTGTGGTAGGAAGCATGGCAACGTGAACTAGCCTCTTCACAGTCAGACACACATAAGATCAGATGTAGAGTCATCACGGGTCGATTCCCGCTGGGGCCACCCATTCCAACATTTATGAACGCACTATTGTAAGTCGCTTTGGAAAAAATAAATATATTACGATTTTTTTCTGTAAAAGTACAGTCTGAACCGACGTGACCCACTGGCTCTGTCGTAATGTGTGACGTGAAAATGCCCCTACAGAGGAAATCACAGGTAGCAAGTTAGCATTGTGAACAGAGAAGGGAAAGGAGAGAATAATGATTCACAGAAAGATTCATGGCAAGGAACACTGTAGGAGGGAAAGGAGGAGCCACGGCAAGGAGCACTGTAGGAGGGAAAGGAGGAGCCACGGTAAGGAACACTGTAGGAGGGAAAGGAGGAGCCACGGCAAGGAGCACTGTAGGAGGGAAAGGAGGAGCCACGGTAAGGAACACTGTAGGAGGGAAAGGAGGAGCCACGGCAAGGAGCACTGTAGGAGGGAAAGGAGGAGCCACGGCAAGGAGTGGGGGAGGTGGGGCTGAGACAGAGAGAGTGGGTGGGGGGAGATAAAGAGAGAAAGGGAGTGGGAGTAGGGTGTTCCAGTGAGTATAATTACTGTATATAATAGCAAGCTATATAATTGGTTGTCTGACACTCAGAACACACAGCTGGTCACCTCAACGATAATAAGTGGACAAAGTATGTTGTGTGGGGAGGGGGGTGTACACAAACACAAACACACCTCCCTGCTAACAGAAGCTAAAAGCCAGGTGTGTCCTCTCTCTGGATTGGTCACCATGGTGATAGCCGTGTGTTTAGCATGTAGGATGGCCACAGAGGGACTGCGCCTGATAGGTTACCAGGACATTACCACCAAAGAGCTGAAGACACGCACACACACACACAGAGGAAAGAGCAGTGTGTCTAGATCTGATCTGTCTTTGATCTCAACATCATACATACATTGATCTCCCACTACACACGCACACACACTCTCTAACCCCTCCCTCTCTCTATCTTTTCATAAACACAACATTTGCAATTCAGTTCGTCCTTGACCTATATGAGAAAATTAAAATGTCTGACATACATTTTTACAAATGTGAAAGGATTTGGTAATGTCCTTGTGACGGCCAGTGATCCAAGGTGAATCCACGTTCCATCAGACAAACCGTTGGTCAAGGCCCAAAAAACTCTCCCAAATCAATCAATAGGTCTCAAAGGAATGTGTTATCTGAAAGAATCCCTTTAGATTGTGGAGGCAGAGGAACATTTAACTTTCAATGGATTGTGAGGGGAGCTGACAGATGTATAATTTGAGCACACAGCCATGCAATCTCCATAGACAAACATTGGCAGTAGAATGGCCTTACTGAAGAGTTAAATAAAGGTTAAATAAGAAAAAAAATATTCTGCCCTGCTAGAGCTGCCCCGGTCAACTGTAAGTGCTGTTATTGTGAAGTGGAAACGTCTAGGAGCAACAATAGCTCAGCCGCAAAGTAGATTTAAGTGACATCAATAAGGGATCATATCTTTCACCTGGATTCACCTGGTCAGTCTATGTCATGGAAAGACCAGGTGTTCTTAATGTTTTGTAGACTCAGTGTGTGTATATATATATATATATATATATATATATATATATATATATATATATATATATATATATATATATATATATATATACACACACACACACACACACACACACACACACACAACTGTGTGACTGTACACACACACACAGAGACACACACTTTTCCGTTTCTCTTTTCAATAATGTATCTAGATAGATGGTTCCCTGTTGAGTGGTTGCGGTGGTTTGTTTTAATGTCTTATTCAATGCTGTCTACTTGGCTGCAGCTCTCCTCTCATCATCTACATAATGTCTCCCCATTACCTCCTGATTCCCCTGCTAAGCCCTCATCCTTGACTTCTAAAACACTGAACCCACTGCATAGGACTAGAATACTCATCTTGCTTCAGTGTCAGGTTCTACTACAAATCAGTTTGTAGTTAAGATGTGTGTTTTTGATTAAATAAACTTAGAAGAGTGTGTTTAAGTCCCATGCTGACAACTGATATTGACACAAATAATGTACACACACACACACACACACAGTCAGGCCTACCTGTTCTTTGACAGAGGCCAGGATAGCGGAGGTGGTCTCTGTCCCATCTGATCCGTCTCCGTTAGATGATGGTAGACCTGGACTCAGCAGACTGGCTCCCTTCTCCTGCTCTGATGGCTGGTCTGGCACCGGCATACCTCCTATAGACAACATCAACATCACGTTACATAGTATACAGTGAGGGAAAAAAGTATTTGATCCGCTGCTGATTTTGTACGTTTACCCACTGACAAAGAAATGATCAGTCTATAATTTTAATGGTAGGTTTATTTGAACAGTGAGAGACAGAATAACAACAACAAAATCCAGAAAAACACATGTGAAAAATGTTATAAATTGATTTGCATTTTAATGAGGGAAATAAGTATTTGACCCCCTCTCAATCAGAAAGATTTCTGGCTCCCAGGTGTCTTTTATACAGGTAACGAGCTGAGATTAGGAGCACACTCTTAAAGGGAGTGCTCCTAATCTCAGCAGGTTACCTGTATAAAAGACATCTGTCCGCAGAAGCAATCAATCAATAAGATTCCAAACTCTCCACCATGGCCAAGACCAAAGAGCTCTCCAAGGATGTCAGGGACAAGATTGTAGACCTAGACAAGTCTGGAATGGGCTACAAGACCATCGCCAAGCAGCTTGGTGAGAAGGTGACAACAGTTGGTGCGATTATTCGCAAATGGAAGAAACACAAAAGAACTGTCAATCTCCCTCGGCATGGGGCTCCCATGCAAGATCTCACCTCGTGGAGTTGCAATGATCATGAGAACGGTGAGGAATCAGCCCAGAACTACACGGGAGGATCTTTTCAATGATCTCAAGGCAGCTGGGACCATAGTCACCAGGAAAACAATTGGTAACACACCACGCCGTGATGGACTGAAATCCTGCAGCGCCCGCAATGTCCCCCTGCTCAAGAAAAGCACATATACATGCCCGTCTGAAGTTTTCCAATGAACATCTGAATGATTCAGAGGACAACTGGGTGAAAGTGTTGTGGTCAGATGAGACCAAAATGGAGCTCTTTGGCATCAATTCAACTCGCCGTGTTTGGAGGAGGAGGAATGCTGCCTATGACCCCAAGAACACCATCCCCACCGTCAAACATGGAGGTGGAAACATTATGCTTTGGGGGTGTTTTTCTGCTAAGGGGACAGGACAACTTCACTGCATCAAAGGGACGATGGACGGGGCTATGTACCGTCAAATCTTGGGTGAGAACCTCCTTCCCTCTACCAGGGCATTGAAAATGGGTCGTGGATGGNGACTTGGAGAAGATCTGCAAAGAGGAGTGGGACAAAATCCCTCCTGAGATGTGTGCAAACCTGGTGGCCAACTACAAGAAACGACTGACCTCTGTGATTGCCAACAAGGGTTTTGCCACAAAGTACTAAGTCATGTTTTGCAGAGGGGTCAAATACTTATTTCCCTCATTAAAATGCAAATCAATTTATAACATTTTTCACATGCGTTTTTCTGGATTTTTTTGTTGTTATTCTGTCTCTCACTGTTCAAATAAACCTACCATTAAAATTATAGACTGATCATTTCTTTGTCAGTGGGCAAACGTACAAAATCAGCAGGGGATCAAATACTTTTTCCCCTCACTGTACCTGCATCATATTGTATACCTGCTACAGATCAGTATTAATATCATTATACAGTAACAATATCATTTGACCTATATAGTAATAAAAACATCACCTGAAATGCCTACTATAAACAATATCATTAACATTAAATAGTAATACAGGTAGTATACCTCCTACAAAAGATCAATGATATCAATATTACTATACAAACATCACATAATAGGAACATGAGTAGAAAAACACTGTTTTAATATCACACATCCAACATGGTAGAGCCTTGCAGCCTTCATGAAAGGTAGACACTAGGGGATAATTAGAGATTCTGAGGGTTTAGGCAGTGAAATCAAATCATGTCAGATTATACTGGCCTTTCCAATGTTGCTGGAGCTCCCTCGCTCACACTTCAGAGTGTTAGCTGGCTTATATAACCTGCAGTGTGAGCAGTCTGTCAGCCTATCCTGAGAGAGAGAGAGAGAGAGACAGAACGAGAGAGATGAGAGAGCGAAAGAGATGAGCGAGTGAGAGAGAGAACTCACTGCTAATTCTGTGCAACGCCTTTGTACAGCGTCTCGCTATTGAACGTCGCCAGCGCTCTGAAAGTGCTAACCGCAAATCTGCAGGCTGGCACTGGCACGTTCAAGTGGTAAACCTGTTACTGTGAGGAGGCGTTTTAAGAGGTACCTGTGTGTGTGCGTGCGTGTGTGTGTCCCGCTCTCTTCCTCCCTCTTTCTGCCCCTTCTAGATTACCAGGACATTACCATCAAAAAACTGAAGAAAAAAACACACACACGCAGACACACACAGAGACTTCCATTTCCCAGGCCATTGATTTTTTGTGACTCCTCTCCTAGCCTCCCACTCAGACAAGTACAGTCAAATTAATCAAACTTTCTCTCTCTCTATCGCTCTACCCCCGCTCTCTCTCTCTACCCCCCTCTCTTTCTCTCTACACCACTCTCTCCCCCTCTACCCCTCGCTCTATCCCTCTCTCTCTCTCTCTCAGCAATATGGATGGTGCTTTGTGATATTCACTGATAACATACAGTACCTGCTTCTGCACCAATTGGTACAATACTGTACACATACACACACATACAGTGAGGGAAAAAATATTTGATCCCCTGCTGATTTTGTACGTTTGCCCACTGACAAAGAAATAATCAGTCTATAATTTTTATGGTAGGTTTATTTGAACAGTGAGAGACAGAATAACAACAAAAAAATCCAGAAAAACGCATGTGAAAAATGTTATAAAAGGAATTGCATTTTAATGAGGGAAATAAGTATTTGACCCCCTCTCAATCAGAAAGATTTCTGGCTCCCAGGTGTCTTTTATACAGGTAACGAGCTGAGATTAGGAGCACACTCATAAAGGGAGTGCTCCTAATCTCAGTTTGCTACCTGTATAAAAGATACCTGTCCACAGAAGCAATCAATCAATCAGATTCCAAACTCTCCACTATGGCCAAGACCAAAGAGCTCTCCAAGGATGTCAAGGACAAGATTGTAGACCTACACAAGGCTGGAATGGGCTACAAGACCATCGCCAAGCAGCTTGGTGAGAAGGTGACAACAGTTGGTGCAATTATTCGCAAATGGAAGAAACACAAAAGAACTGTCAATCTCCCTCGGCCTGGGGCTCCATGCAAGATCTCACCTCGTGGAGTTGCAATGATCATGNAATGCTGCCTATGACCCCAAGAACACCATGCCCACCGTCAAACATGGAGGTGGAAACATTATGCTTTGGGGGTGTTTTTCTGCTAAGGGGACAGGACAACTTCACCGCATCAAAGGGACGATGGACGGGGCTATGTACCGTCAAATCTTGGGTGAGAACCTCCTTCCCTCAGCCAGGGCATTGAAAATGGGTCGTGGATGGGTATTCCAGTATGACAATGACCCAAAACACACGGCCAAGGCAACAAAGGAGTGGTTGAGCCTTAGATTGAATTAGAAGCCAATAAGAAGCACATTAAGGTCCTGGAGTGGCCTAGCCAGTCTCCAGACCTTAATCCCATAGAAAATCTGTGAAGGGAGCTGAAGGTTCGAGTTTCCAAACGTCAGCCTTGAAACCTTAATGACTTGGAGAAGATCTGCAAAGAGGAGTGGGACAAAATCCCTCCTGAGATGTGTGCTAACCTGGTGGCCAACTGCAAGAAACGTCTGACCTCTGTGATTGCCAACAAGGGTTTTGCCACCAAGTACTAAGTCATGTTTTGCAGAGGGGTCAAATACTTATTTCCCTCATTAAAATGCAATTCCATTTATAACATTTTTCACATGCGTTTTTCTGGATTTTTGTTGTTGTTATTCGGTCTCTCACTGTTCAAATAAACCTACTATTAAAATTATAGACTGATCATTTCTTTGTCAATGGGCAAACGTACAAAATCAGCAGGGGATCAAATACTTTTTTCCCTCACTGTACATACAAACTGCACACACAGACACAGACAGCCAGTGTGCAGGCAGGCACAGGCAGGTTTAAGAGGTAGAACTGTTACTTCTCTCTCTCTCTCTCCAACTCAGTGTCTCTCGTCCTTCAACATGTTTAACTTTCAGCAGTGTGACTGGCTCCACCATGGTAGCCAAATCACGTCACCGTGGGAACTGTGTCCATTCAGCATCAGTGTTAGAACAGACAGGGGTGGGAGATCCCTGCCAGACTGGTTCCTCTCTCTGTCCTTTTACTGGGCCAGAGAGAGACAGGGACATACACACACACAAGCACACACACACACACCCATGTAAGAAAATCCTGTTGGTTAATTTCACATATATACATATCAGTCATTATGTCACTGATGTCACTTGTCTCACACACAAACACAGAACCCTCTGTATGCCTCAGTTGTTGCAACAGCTGTTATCTATTTAGGAAGCGGCAGCCGAGGTGTCGGTTTTGGAGAGTCTGGCGTGCCCAAAGTAAAATACCTGCCACTCAGGCCCAGGAACTAGGATATGACCATAATTAGTACCATTGGATAGGAAACACTCTGAAGTTTCTAAAACCGTTAAAACACGAGGAAAATCCATCCGAATTTGCAGTTCTTTTTTTTGTTGACCTTTTTCTCCTGGCTGCCTATGGGATTCAACGTTATCTAGGACACAGACTGCAGTACCTATGGCTTACACTGGATGTCAACAGTCTTTAGACAGGGTTTCATGACCTTAGATTGAATTAGAAGCCAATAGAAGAAGAATTTAGAAGTGGACCCCGGAACTCAATAGAATGACATGCTCTCGCGCGCTCGGTCTCGCGCGCTCTTTGTTTTTTTTCCTTTCCTATCGTTCAGGCTATAATCCGGTTGAAATATTATAGTAAATATACATAAAAGGATAGCTAAGGATACATTAACTTCTTAGGGAGCGGCTGCATAGGTGACGGTTTTGGAGAGTCTGGCGTGCCCAAAGTAAAATGCCTGCCACTCAAGCCCAGAAAATAGGATATGCACATAATCTAGTACTATTGGATAGGAAACACTCTGAAGTTTCTAAGAGTGTTAAAATAATGTATGTGAGTATAACAGAACTGATATAGCAGGCGAAAACCCGAGGAAAATCCATCCGGATTTGCATTTTTTTTTGTAGATGACCTTCTTCTCCAAGTTGGCTATTGCATACAACGTTATGTAGGACTGAGACTGCAGTACCTATGGCTTCCACTAAATGTCAGCAGTCTCTCTACAAAGACTGGGATCGATTGGAGTAAGCAGAACGGATAGGAAAAGGAAATGGTCAGGGGACCACTTTTGTAAACAAGGTTTGACACGCGCAAGATTGTGAACGTGCACCACTTTATTTTTCTTTCCTATCGTTCACGTTATCGCTGGTTGAAATATTACAGCAAATATACACTAAGGATACATTAAAAATGATGTTTGATTTGTTTGGACAAAGTTGATAGGTATAATTTGAACGCGTTATCTTCACGGTTCAATGGGCGACTCGACGGTGGATTTTCGGAACATAAAGAGCCAACCAAACAGAGATTTATGGATATAATAAATGCCTTTTTCTAACAAAAGAACCATTGGATGTCTTCATTGGACACTTGGGAAGCCCTCAGCAGAAGTTCTTCGAAAGGTAAGTGATTTATTTTAGCTCTTATATGGGTTTTGTGTGACCTGCGCTGGTTATGAATTTATGCTAATGCATAAATATGTGGGGTGCTATCCTCAAACAATCAAATGTTGTGCTTTCGCCGTAAAGCCTTTTTGAAATCTGACAACGCTGTGATATTGCCAAGAATCAGAGCTTTTGATGACTATGCAACACTTGTATATTGATGAATGTTTAATAATTCAACTTTTGGATTTTGAATTTGGCGCTTTACATTTCACCGGGTAGTGCTGGGAGCGGCTTTAGGATTTATGTAGGTCTGAATATACTGTGTGCAATAGAACAAATCTGTAGCCATTAGTTCTAAATCAATGGGAAATATTGACAGTATCAGATAATGATGCCAGTCACTGAATTGGGTTTGAGGCCTATAGGAATATGGCCTTAACTTCACATCTAGAGACTCAGATAAAATGAGAGATAGAAGAGAGAGAGAAATAGAGAGAAAGACAAAGAGAGAGAGGGGGCCACTTGTGTGGATTAGTTGAACACAACGCCCTGTTAGTTGACATTGATTAGTATCTGAACACACACACACACACACAAAGAGAGACACACACAGTCATCTTGACAGTGTGTGTGTTGATGTGTCAGTATCTAAACAGGGGTCCATACTTGTTATAAAGTGACGGCTGCTTATCACTGCTTGGTAATTAACTAACGATGAGACGGAGACCAAATCTGTTCCTCTCAGTCAGTCAGTCACCACCACAGAGAGAGAGAGAGAGAGAGAGAGACAAAGAGCAACAGAGAGAGAGAGAGACAGATGAGGCATAAGGGATCAGAAGGTAGTGTTTCTCAAGTCTTTATTAAGGGCTGGTGAATGTGGCAGTTTGGGTAGAGGACTTAATAATGAACTATGAACAATAGACTAAACTTACAGTAAATGGCATTGCCCATCAATTATCTGCCACAGTTACTATCTCATTTAATCCTCATAGCAAGCAAGGCTTTAATATTGAACAAACTCGTTGGAGACGTTCTCCAAACGTCACATTTTGAAGTTGCTCCAAACGTCACATTTTGACGTTGCTCCAAACGTCACATTTTCAGTGTTTTTGTTGCTCCTGCTGCTCTGTATCATTCCATTTCTCCAAACGTCAAAATTCTATGTTAAGGGTTAAGTTTAGGCACTCATTCTGAATGGTGAAGGTAAGAGTTAAGGTTGGGGTTAGGGTTAAAATCAGTGTCCATGACTGGGATCGAACACCCAACCATTCGGATTACACCCATCCACCACCACCACAACACCCTAGCAAAGCCTACTTAATGGTAATAGCGCTCTCTGGTGCCCCCCAGTGGCCGGTTTTGAAAGCATTTCCCGAAGTCCTCAGGATTTGGAAAGACCTCCAAATTCGACTTCAATGACCAATGATCAATTACGGAGAGATTTCAAAGCCAAAAGCTTTTTAAGTGTTATAATGCATGACTTGCTTGTGTATTTACGCAGAAAAGCAATGATGACTTTAGCTAATTTCCATCTGGAAAGGCTCAATATTTAACAGCAATTTGGCTGCGAGAGAGATACAGTATGATGTGTCTAGTTACACACAAATATGCGCACATACACACTCACACACGCAAGCACACACATGCACATACAGTACACTCATACACACGCACGCACACACATGCACACCAAGGTAGTGCTCAATTCAGAATTTTGAAGTGACTCCCATTCAACTCATGAGATTAAATACGAATTGGATTGGCCACACCTCACAGAATGTAGAATTTGAATTTGAATGACTGGAAATAGAATTTAATTCAGTGCAATTCAATGAAATTCCAATCAGTCATAGAACATATGAGTTTAATTTAATCCGACAGGTCAGACTTCCAGATACCAAAGAATATACAGTGCCCTGAGAAAGTATTCAGACCCCTTGACTTTTTCCACATTTTGTTAAGATACAGCCTTGTTATAAAATGGATTAAAAAATAAATAATCCTCAGCAACCTAAACACATGTCCCCATAATGACCATAACGTTACAGCCTTATTTTAAAATGTATTTAAAACACATTTTTTGGGTCGTTATGGTCATTATGGGGACATGTGTTTAGGTTGCTGAGGATTATTTATTTTTTTGTCCATTTTATAACAAGGCTGTAACTTAACAAAATGTGGAAAAAGTCAAGGGGTCTGAATACTTTCTGAAGGCACTGTATAACTTTTCTCTGGAAACAATATTCATATACTCTTTTAAACTTAATGCTTCGAAATAGCCAATCATATTTCCACCAACCATTTCATTTGTTTGGCTTATTTTTGAAGTCTTTAGGGTCAACTCTGGGAAATGTATATTTTCCACATATTGAAACAAAATGTAAGTGATTAATGAAATCAGGCAGGTAGCCTAGCGGTTATGAGCATTGAGCTAGTAACCAAAAGGTCACTGTTTTAAATCCCCAAGCTGACTAGCTGAAAAATATGTTAATGTGCCCTTGAGCAAGGCACTTAACCCTAATTGCTCCTGTAAATCGCTCTGGATAAGAGCGTCTGCTAAATTACTAAAATGTAAAATCACAATAACTTACAATATTCAGGTTTTGTTTTCCTTGATCATTCATTTTAAGAGTTTGACCTGAAAATCTATTGTTTCATCAATATTGTATATGTATGTCTGTGTAAATAATGTTTGTACCCTGTTTTGTTACCATGTGTTGTCATGTTGTATTGCTACCATGCTGTGTTGTCATGTGTTGCTGCCATGCTATGTTGTTGTCTTAGGTCTCTCTTTATGTAGTGTTGTGTTGTTTCTCTTGTCGTGATGTGTGTTTTGTCCTATATTTTTATCTAATTTATTAATATTTTTAATCCCAGCCCCCAACCCCGCAGGAGGCCTTTTGGTAGGCCGTTATTGTAAATACGAATTTGTTCTTAACTGACTCACCTAGTTAAATAAAGGTTAAATAAAATCAATATAAATAAAAATAAATGTATATAACAACATGTTTGATGTTTTATGTAAAAGATATATTTGTATAGACTACACCTTATATAGAATAGAAGATGCATTTGAATAACATTTCACTGAATTCAATCATATTTCCATTCATTCTAATTCTAATTGCAATTCAGTATCCTGTTTACTACTTCAATTTAAATTCAAATTCAAGAATTGAATTGGAATTCATGAGGCAGTCTCAATTCAATTCTGAATTGAGCACAACCCCGACAAACACGCTCTGAGGCTTATCCCAGCTGGAGGTTGGTCAGCAAAGAGAATCCATGCATGAGAAGCATGGTTAGATCTAAGCCTGGCTACTATGATGAACATCTGAGGCTTGACACAGCTGATCACAGCTGAAGGCCTCTTAATCACTACAGACTGATCCAGAATCAGAGCTAAACCAAGCCTGATGTATCCTAATCACCACTGACAGCTGACTGCAAATCAGTGCATAAAACCAAGTTTCACCCACATTTCATAAATCAGAGGGCATTTTTTTATTGTCTCCTCAAGGCCAGGAGTGATTGCAATATGATTAGGCTTGGCTTTCCTATAGTAACCACTCCATGCTAATGCTAGCATCGATTACCATAACACAAGGGCATACTACTGATTGGAATTCAGTGCTTATAAGGCTGGGTGATTTGTCTCAATCCTTTACCAGTACGGAACACTGATTAAAGAGCAGTGCTTAAAGCTGGAAAGTGTATCTGTGAGTGAGTCTGAGTGCAGAGATGTCTGTAGTCCATGTAGCTGCAGTGCCTTCAGAAAGTATTCACACCCCTTGTCTTTTTCAAAATTTTTGATATGTTACATCCCAAATAAAAAAATGGATGTCACGCCCTGATCTGTTTCACCTGTCCTTGTGATTGTCTCCACCCCCTCCAGGTGTTGCTGATTTTCCCCAGTGTATTTATCCGTGTTTCCTGTCTCTCTGTGCCAGTTCGTTTTGTATGTTTTTCCAAGTCAACCAGCGGTTTTCCCGTTCTCCTGCTTTTTGCTATTCTCCTTTTTCTATTCCTTCCGGTTTTGACCCTTGCCTGTTTCTGGACTTTGTACCCGCCTGCCTGACCATTCTGCCTGCCTTGACCACGAGCCTGTCTGCCACTCTGTACCTCCTGGACTCTGATCTGGTTTTGACCTTTTGCCTGTCCACAACCATTCTCTTGCCTACTCCTTTTGGATTAACATCTGCCTCCTGTGTCTGCATCTGGGTCTCGCCTTGTGTCATCATACTAGTCTAAAAATATTTTTTTTACAAATTCATTAAATAAGAAAAGGGAAAATGTCTTGAGTCAATAACTTTTCAACCCCTTTTTCATGGCAAGCCTAAATAAGTTCAGGAGTAAAAATGTGCTTAACAAGTCACATAATAAGTTGCATGGACTCACTGTTTGCAATAATAGTGATTATCATGATTTGTGAATGACTACCGCATCTCTGTATCCAACACTTACAATTATCTGTAAGGTCATTCAGTCGAGCAGTGAATTTGACTATGAAAAGCCAACTTACATTTACTCCTGAGGTGTTGACCTGTTGCACCATCTACAACCACTGTGAGTATTATTATCTGACCCTGCTGGTTATCTATGAACGTTTGAACATCTTGGCCATGTTCTGTTATAATCTCCACCCGGCACAGCCAGAATAGGACTGGCCCCCCCTCAGAGCCTGGTTCCTCTGTAGGCTTCTTCCTAGGTTCCTGCCTTTCTAGGGAGTTTTTCCTAGCCACCGTGCTTCTAAATCTGCATTTCATTCTGTTTGGGGTTTTAGGCTGGGTTTCTGTATAGTACTTTGTGACATCTGCTGATGTAAAAAGGGCTTTATAAATACATTTGATTGATTCATTGAATGAATTTCAAACACAGATACAACCACAAAGACCAGGGAGGTTTTCCATTGCCTCATACATTTAAATTGTTTAAAAAATGTATTTAACCTTTATTTAACTAGGCAAGTCAGTTTTAAGAACAAATTCTTATTTACAATGACGGCCTACCAAAAGGCAAAAGGTCTCCTGCGTGGACGGGGGCCTGGGATTAAAAATACAAAATAAAAACAATATAAATATAGGACAAAACACACATCACAACACTACAAAAAGAGAGACCTAAGACAACAACATAGCAAGGCAGCAACACATGACAAAACAGCATTGTAGCAACACAACATGACAACAATATGGTAGCAACACAACATGGTAGCAGCACAAAACATGGTACAAACATTATTGGGCACAGACAACAGCACAAAGGGCAAGAAGGTAGAGACAACAATACATCACACAAAGCAGCCACAACTGTCAGTAAGAGTGTCCATGATTGAGTCTTTGAATGAAGAGATTGGGATAAAACTGTCCAGTGTGAGTGTTTGTTGCAGTTCGTTCCAGTCGCTAGCTGCAGTGAACTGAAAAGAGGAGCGACCCAGGGATGTGTGTGCTTTGGGGACCTTTAACAGAATGTGACTGACAGAACGGATGTTGTATGTGGAGAATGAGAGCTGCAGATAGGGGGGAGTGAGGCCTAAGAGGGTTTTATAAATAAGCATAAACCAGTGGGTCTTACAGAGATGACCAGTTTACAGAGGAGTATAGAGTGCAGTGATGTGTCCTATAAGGAGCATTGGTGGCAAATCTGATGGCCGAATGGTAAAGAACATCTAGCTGCTCGAGAACACCCTTACCTGCCGATCTATAAATGATGTCTCCGTAATCTAGCATGGGTAGGATGGTCATCTGAATCAGGGTTAGTTTGGCAGCTGGGGTGAAAGAGGAGCAATTACGATAGAGGAAACCAAGTCTAGATTTAACTTTAGCCTGCAGCTTTAATATGTGCTGAGAGAAGGACAGTGCATCGTCTAGCATTACTCCCAAGTACTTGTATGAGGTGACTACCTCAAGCTCTAAACCCTCAGAGGTAGTAATAACACCTGTGGGAAAAGGGGCATTCTTCTTACCAGACCACATAACCTTTGTTATGGAGGTGTTCAGAACAAAGTTAAGGGTAGAGAAAGCTTGTTGGACACTAAGAAAACTTTGTTGTAGAGCATTTAACACAAAATACGGGGAGAGGCCAGCTGAGTATATGACTGTATCATCTGCATATAAATGAGATGAGAGAGCTTCCTACTGCCTGAGCTATGTTGATGTAAATTGAGAAGAGCGTGGGGCTTAGGATCGAACCTTGGGGTACTCCCTTGGTGACAGGCAGTGGCTGAGACAGCAAATTTTCTGACTTTATACACTGCACTCTTTGAGAGAGGAAATATTCCAAAACATGCAACCTGTTTGCAATAAGGCACTAAAGTAATACTGCAAAAAATGTGGCAAAGCAATTCACTTTTTGTCCTGAATACAAGGTGTTACAACACATTATTGAGTACCACGCTCCATATTTTCAAGCATAGTGGTGGCTGCATCATGTTATGTGTATGATTGTGATCGTTAAGGACTGGGGTGTTTTTCAGGATAGTTACTCCACAATACAATTATGCAAAATCCTAGAGGAAAACCTGGTTCAGTCTGCTTTCCACCAGACACTGGGAGATTAATTCACCTTTCAGCAGGACAATAACCTGAAAAAAGGCCAAATCTACACTGAAGTTGCTTACCAAGAAGACAGTGAATGTTCCTGAGTGGCCGTGTTACACAGTTTTGACTTAAATCTACTTGAAAGTCTATGGCAAGACCTGAAAATGGTTGTGAAGCAATGATCAACAAGCAATTTGACAGAGATTTAAGAATTTTGAAAAGATTAATGGGCAAATGTAGCACAATCCATGTGTGGAAAGCTCTTAAAGATTTACCCAGTAAGACTCACAGCTGTAATCGCTGCCCAAGGTGCCTCTACAGAGTATTGACTCAGGGGTGTGAAAACTTGCGTAAATTAAATATTTCTGTATAACATTTTCAATAAATTTGCAAAGATTTCTAAAGACATGTTTTCACTTTGTCATTATGGCCGTTTGTGTGTAGATGGGTGAGCTTTTTAATTTATTTAATCCAGTTTGAATTCAGGCTGTAACACAACAAAATGTAGAATAAGTCAAGGGGTATGAATACTTTCTGAAGGCACTGTATGTGTGCCAGGGTGCATCCCTAATGGCATCCTATTCCCTATACTTTTTAGTGCACTATATGGAATAGGGAGGGTGCCATTGGGAAAAATACCCAGTTTCCCTAATCAAACTGACTCAATACTCACTATCTGGACATGGACTTTGAGCAAATCTACAGTGTCCAGGTGTACTCTCAGTTAAGCTTGGTGTTAGTTGGCAGTTTAGCTTGCATTAGTCTATTCAGAACATGAATACACACATAATAATACACACACACACCCCACCTGTAGAGGGAGCAGGGTACCTTGCATGTGTCTAGATTTCCCTGTGAAGGAAGCAGAGTTCTCAGGTGAGGCCAATTAGCAAGTAATAACAGGTCTGAGGGCCTAGCTAAGGGGAGCGCCTCCGGACCCCGCCTGGGTTTCTGTTAAAGATGGAATCTGCAGTAGGGGGAAACAGCTCAACTGGCCGCCTCACCACCATTGTTTTTGTTGCCGAGGACCAGCATGGTAAAAAACATTGCAGTATATTATGCTCTTCTATTGCGTGTGCAATGATGTCAGAGGGGGAAAAAATTTTGTTCATTGATTGCGGTACCTTCTTTCATGTTGTAATTTCTCAAACGGACGTGGCTGTTTCACCATTAAGGATTCCAGCTTTAAGGTTTGGTGTTTTAGTTTCTGTTGAGCACTACGTATCACTGTTTTCACCACCATCACCTGAATTATGCAGAGCTGCTTGTGCTGGGTGACTACAGAAAGTTAAGTGTCTGTGGTGCACCGTAAATTCAGCAGGGGATTCAGCGTGATCGTGGATATCCTAGTGTCAGATAGCTTGAGCAGTGAACACAGTGTCAAATGTGACAAACACTTTCTCCAGGGCTATTGGTGTGGGTGCCACTAAGCCTGTGTTGAACAGAAACTGTGTCTCTACTGCTATACAGCAACGAGGACCAGGGCTTAGAGGTTTTGAGCCATTGGGGACACATTTAATTGGGGCGTTTTGAGATTTGTGCCGCATCCTGTTTGTCTGGGGAAGTGAAGAGCTGACATTACATTTCTCTGTTTAAGATAAGACAGGATGAGCTCTGACAAAGCCTCCCATACTCCCATACTGACAGAGGGAGAGAGAGAGGTAGAGAGAGGAGAGGTAAAGAGAGAGAGAGAGGGAGGGAGAGACAGGGAGAAGGAGGAGCACACTGTTTACAGAATTACCCTGGCGGAGAGCGAAACAGTAAACAGAAACCTCTTTCAGAAGACTTTTCCTTGTTCCCTCTCCTCACAGTTAAAAGTTATCCTTTAATAATCTCCATCTTCTGCAGTTAGCTTAGGATTTACAACAAACTACAAACAGTAGAGGACAGAGTTGAACTCATAACTGGGAAGGTAAGTGTCTTCATTCAGGAAAATTAAACTAATATTGACCACGCTGAACTTTCCTGACCACGCTGAACTTTCCTGCCGAGCCTTAGCTAAGCATGCTAGCGGCACTGGTGGATTCAGTTATTTTCTATCTATCTTCTCCATCAGCTGTCTGTTGGTGTGGAGCCCTGACACCAGGTGGAAGGTTCAAGTGAGGCCTGAGGAGGTTAGACTTGAGATGTTGACAGACAAACAGTGTTTTCTACATCTAGGGAGAGAACTGACGGGTGAGGGTGTGCGGTAGTGAGGATGAGAGGTAAGGGTAGAGGGGTGAGGGTAGTCAAGCCTGAAGTCCATTGGCCTGACAGTACAAAGTATCTCTGCAGTGAGGCAGCAAGCCTTGGTAGTACAAACGCACACACTTCTGTGGCTGGTATCAGGTTGTCAGGTTGTCGCACCCTGATCCACACACACACCTTGACCCTCAATCTCTACCTCCCCCTCCTCCACACACACAAACACTGTGCGTGTCCCAACCCAGGTGCAGTGATGCGCATCTCTCTCTCTTTTAAACCTCCTGTCCAACTCCATGCCCTGTTGCCTCTGTTACATCCTCCTCTCTCCTCTCCTCCCACCCTCTCTGAAACCCCCCCTCTCGATGAGACCCCTCCCCCTCTCTGTGAGACTCCTCCCACTCTCCCTGAGACTCCTCCCTCTCTCTGAGACAGAGGTAAAAATTCCGGTTTCATCCCTCGTTCCCCTCCCTCTGCTCCCTCATTCTCTCCTCACACTCACTATCTTCCATGACAGGAACACAAAATCGCATCGCTTCCATTCTCTCACCCGCCTTATCTCTTTCCATCTCTCTCTTTCTCTCACACTATGAATCTTTGTCCTGTAGCTTTAATCCTCCATATTCTCCCCCTTCTTTTCACTCAGAGATTCCTCCCTCGTTCTCTCAGCTCTCCAGCTCTCTTCCTGAAACCCCTCTGGCATACTCTCCATCAGTGCTTCTGATTGGCAAGTCATTAGCCAATCCCTCATGGGAACAGCCACAGGACATTCTGATTGGAGGATTGGAGGATTCAAATGTAATTCCAATCCCAGATTATTAATGCAGCGTGATGGGGATAGAAAGGAGAGACAGCACAATGTCATTATTTTCCCACACTGCAGATAGTGCACATTTGAAGGGCCAGCTATGAGAGGGCAGATACTTTCTGTGCTTCCTGTTCTTTCTTTCTCTCTCTTTTTATCTTTCTTTCTCTTATTAAAATGTCTGTACAGCAATGGAAAAATACTTGGAATTTCATTGAATCTCCACTCAATTGACTAGATTGAGTTGGCATGGAGCCCAGCCTTGTCATGGTGTGAGTGGGAAGAGCGTGGTTTCTCCAGTTAGCTACGGTTATGTTGGATTTCCTGCACGCAACAATCAAAAACATGCTTCTCTCTCTGGGTGAATGGCCAAGCTGAAACATTAAGCAGCTAACACGGTTTAAAAGGTTTTTAAGTGCGATCCAGGTTTTCAGAATGGATTCTAGAAGCATGGGGGAAGAAGAGAGCTTTAGAGAATACTAGGTAGAAGTTGATGTAAGACAACGATCCCAGATCAGTTTAACTCCCTCCTTAATGGTTATGGTTATGGATTTGGTGAAGGAACAACTGATTCTAGATCTGTGTGACCTACAGGTAGAAGCTTTCCTCTTGGCACAGATCTAGGATCAGCTTACCCTCAACCAACCCTAACACTGACCATTAAGAGGTAAAACACAAAAATTACCTTGGATCAGTGTCTACAGGCAACTTCACCCTACTCTGCATGGGTGAGAAGTTGTAATGGTTAATGGCTTGCTATTCAGTAGAAAATCAAACCTAGTAAAAAATCCAACCTTGTCCTTCCTTCTCCCACATAGTTCTGTGGACAATAGTGAAATTCTTCAATCTCAAGTGCTCTGCATACCCCATCACTGCTAGAGCCACTCTCCCCATCAATGTCAGCTGTCCTTTCTAACTGTTCATGCTTTACCATACTAATGGGAGAGAAAGCACCATTCTGTGAGTGGATCATTGTGTTTGACCTTCTAGCTATCAGAACTCTGGAACTCTGACACTACCCACAACCAGAGCACGTACACATACAGTATACACACACAGCTAGCACTGCACAAATACAAACAGTGTGCCACTGCATGCGCACACGCACACACCCTTAAAAAGATAAAATAACCTTGGACAGAGAGGTGAGTCCACACACACACACTGACACACAGACAGCTGATTTTAAACAGTGTGTCCCTGTCACACTGATGAGCTCAGCAAAGACCCCGTTCAGACCTGCAATAAGATGTTCAAACCTGGGGGAAACTGACACTGATCACCTAGGGAATGGAGAGGGGAAAGTGGATGGCAAACCAGTTTTATTAATGTATAGGGTCAAAATCATGTTCTTTCATAATGATAAATGAGGATAAAACAGAAATGTTGCAAAAAAAACTCCACAGTTCCAAAGTCTTTTGTTTTCTAATGGGAAGGTGATGGATTCCGAGAGTCAATTATTCCTGAGAAGCTATTGTAACCAAGGACTGGATGGTGAGAACATTCTATTCTGCCCTGGCACACAGCCATGGTCAACACACAGCTAGTGTATTCAAGAGGATCAGACACCGAGAGAGGGAGGGAATAGCAATTCAAATAAACTTCATAAGAAAGACTACAGACTCACTAAAGCTTAATTTTCTCTCTTTCACTTGGCTCATTTGGTCCGTAAGAGAGTATTACACTATCAAATTTCAAAGACAAATGTTTATAAAAATTATCCCACCAGCTGTGGGTATTCATAAATATTTTACTCTTCTGATTACATGAGCCGTCGTTCAAGTAATGACATTTTCAGTTTGGAACCATGCAAGGCATACAGACAGATAAGAGCCAAGCGTGCAAAGACACACACACTGCTGTTTATACTGACTTTATATATTTGCCAGTGTGGTTTCAGAGGCAGTTATGTCCTTCAGAACTGTGAAATTGTACATTTGTAATTGATTCATGTGATTCTGTACATTAAATCGGGGTTTCTTCCTCTTTCTGATGGCCATTAAACCAATATTGTTTAAAAGACTGCTTAAATGTTTCAGGATCTCATCAAGTCCTTGATTGTAAAACTATCACAGAAATTGAAATCATTTACATAAAGCAATTTAATTAAGTTTTATCTATGAAATGTGTGTGTATGTATAACACGCAGGACATGAACCAGAGTCTCTCACGGGAGCAACCAACATCTTAGACCATTAGACCAATAGATAATTCCCTCTGGTGCCGAAGGCAGACACTGGCATTGAAGATTGCAGGCGGGGCTACCTCATCATGTGTCCATGACCAACTCACGTCCGCTACATACTGTATGTATGTATGTATGTATGTATGTACTGTATGTATGTATGTATGTATGTATGTATGTATGTATGTATGTATGTATGTATGTATGTACTGTATGTATGTACTGTATGTATGTACTGTATGTATGTACGTACGTCTGTATGTGTATGTGTGTGTGTGTGTGTGTGTGTGTGTGTGTGTGTCACACAGACACTGAAAAAAATAATTATAATTAATTATTTCCCAAACCGATTTCAATATCCAATCAGCCTGGTGTCTTGATTCTTGCTTTCCAACATTGTGCTCAGAAGTCCTGCACATATAAATGTCTGCTTTGATTGATGGCTCCAATTTATACCCCTGTAATTTCTAATATTAAACTCTGACTAATGCATACAATTCAGTTAGCGGCAACATACACACACACACACACACACACAAACAAACACTCACATGCTTACACTTACACACATGCATGCACACACACTAGAAGTCTTCACAAATCCATCTGTACGCGAATACTCAAGAATCTCGAGCAGGTTCAGATCCAGAATTCTAAATAATGTCACGGTCTGGTTCGGATCTGGTGTGATTGTTCCACGGGTCTCAAGTATGTGTAATTTTAACTGACTTGTCCAGAAGGACCCATACAGAGCCGAACGCGACTGCTAGTTGAGAGAGAAAATGTATAATTAATGCTGCAGCTCTTTGCTTTTCACGAGAGTAGCTTGTTGTTGTTGTTGGCCAATCATAAATCAAAGTGGCAATGGGCTACAGTCATAGAGCCTCAGTGTGGGGCAAAAGTTAGGAGATATCTAATCAATGGAACGTGTAATTAAAATGATGGAATTAAAAGTTAAAGGAGAAGGATAGGCTACAATGACCAAAACCCAACAGGTAGGCTGCTACTTTAGATTTTGAAAGGAGTTGTTGTTTGTAACTGTGTAGGACGAGAAAGCGCATGCAGCCTCAATTATCCTAGCTATCTAGCTTAACTAGCTTCTCCCGGTTTGATGCAGTCAAGACAGGAACTAGTAATTATATTGGATTATAAATAACCTAGCTATGGCAGCTACAAGTCTACTATAGCTGTAGCGGCTTTTGAGTAGCCATGGGAAAACCAGTTGCAAGATTTGAAATCCCATAGACATTTAAAATCCCATAGAAAGTCAAGAATCCATTGGCTTGATGAATAAAACTTAAAACATTTTATTTGTAGAATCCAAAATGTAGTGCAAGGTAAACAAAGGTTCCAATATTCCATTTAAACTAAAAAGATCAACGTAAGACATACGCGGTTAAAAAGATGTAGGGTACTAGGGGGTAACTAGCCCCCCATAAGAACAATGTCTAATTGCTGACACAAAAAAGCAACATTCGGGAGAAGAAAACAAATTATGTGGATGAAGGTCATGCTTAGGTGAATAAATGGCTTCAGTTTACACTTTTTTAGTTATTTCATGAAATGTTGTTTTTAGAAAAGGGCTGTTTTTTTTAAGTACCGGGGTGACCCCCGGGGGTGCCAGTTATCTTAGTAGAAGGTTATGGCATAGGGTTTCACAGAAGTGTGTTATAATCCATTTAATCAGTTTCATTTAGAAATTCTTAAGTAAAACTTTAAAAACAGTGTAGTTGTCATAGAGTAGCTGTCACTATTAATATCCACACTATGAGGAGATTTGATGTAAAGTCCCTCTTTTTAACTCACCTCCACATTCATTTTCTTTGTTCTTTCTTTGTTGTTCCTTTTCCATACAATGCATTATGTACAATTACATAAAATATTATTGGAATAATACAAGATTTTAAATCCCAGCAGTCTTGAAAATGACATTCTGGAGAAAAAGGTTTTCAATAGTTGTTTTTAATTCATTAAAAAAAAAATTCATGGGAATGTAATATTGGAATGAAATATAACTAATAACATTAAATAACATTGGAATATAACATTTAATAACAATAACTTAACTAATTAACCCAGTGTAAGTCTAATTTGTACATACAGTAGGTCACAAATAAAGCTATCCCCAGTCAAATTGGAGCTAAACTCATGAGCTCACCTCCTGCACTGCTCACACAGAATCCAGTCCTCACCTGTAACTAAAAACAGGGGTAGAGATGCCATTTTAAAAGCTCTCTCTTAAAAACGAAACTAACTATCTAGCTATATGACATAAAATGCTGTGTAAAATAGCTACAAGGCTATAAAGTAACATTAACTGTAAAGCTACCAGTCACTAGTGGAAACATTTACAACTGCAATTAAGTTATCTTTTTAATGTATTTTACCTCAGATGATCTAGTAGTAAGGTTGCTAGCTAGCACTCCTAGCAGCTTATGTTAACTAGCTAGCTGGCAAGCATTTACTGCTAGTGAAGTTGCTAGCTACCAAGTTGGCATAAACTAGTGCTAACTGGGCTAGTCATTGTCTAAATGACAGGTAGAAACATATTCATAACCATAAAGGGGTACCTAGCCCCAGGTATCTAGACCGGTTACCCCCTAGTAGGGGTGAGGGTGAGTTGCCCCCAACACACTCATGCAACAAATTACTATACTCAAAAATTATCTACATTTTTCTCGCTAAACAAGTGGATTCTTTATCTTAAGGATTTCCTTCTTGTATATTTAAAAAAAACAATTAACTTAATTGGAATATATCTACAACTTTTTATTTTTTTTAAAAAGGGGTGGGAATACACACAATAACATGTACAGGCTTTATTCCTCTTGCAAAATAATTCCCAACACAACCCAGCTCCCCTCCTCTTCCCAACACAACCCAGCTCCCCTCCTCTTCCCAACACAACCCAGCTCCCCTCCTCTTCCCGACACAACTCAGCTCCCCTCTTCTTCCCGACACAACCCAGCTCCCCTCTTCTTCCCGACACAACCCAGCTTCCCTCCTCTTCCCAACACAACCCAGCTCCCCTCCTCTTCCCAACACAACCCAGCTCCCTCTTCCTCCCCACACAGCCCAGCTCCCTCTTCCTCCCCACACAACCCAGTTCCCTCTTCCTAGACCATCATTATCTCCAAAGCAACAACAGAACACCAGACAACCACAGAGAGGAGATGGAAAGCATACATGTGGTTTTAATGAATGACATACTGCAACTATAAAACTTCCCAAAATGTATTTTGACCTTCACAAAGACAGCTACAAAAACAGAAAGTTAATCAAACCACAAAAATGGGACCAAAATATCATAGACCTACTATACATACAGTGCTTTCAGAAAGTATTCACACCCTTTGACCTTTTCCATATTTTGTTGCGTTAAAATGGATTTAATTGTCAGGTTTTGTCAACAATCTAAACCAAATACTCTGTAATGTTAAAGTGGAAAAAAATCTATAATATTTGATGTTAGAATCACCTTTGGCAGCAATTACAGCTGTGAGTCTCTGGGTATATCTCTAAGAGCTGTACAATATTGTACAATATTTGCCCATTATGTATTGTTTAATTCTTCAAACTCTTCAAAGTTGGTTGTTGATCATTGCTAGACAGCCATTTTACAGTCTTGCCATACATTTTCAAGTCAATTTAAGTCTAAACTAACTAGGCCACTCAGGAACATACAATGTTGTCTTGATAAGCAACTTCAGTGTACAGTTGAAGTTGGAAGTTTACATACACCTTAGCCAAACGCATTTAAACTCAGTTTTTCACAATTCCTGACATTTAATCCTAGTAAAAATGTCCCTGTCTTAGGTCAGTTAGGATCACCACTTCATTTTAAGAATGTGAAATGTAAGAATATTAGTAGAGAGAAAGATTTATTTCAGCTTTTATTTATTTCATCACATTCCCAGTGGGTCAGAAGTTTACATACACTCAATTAGTATTTGGTAGCATTGCCTTTAAATTGTTAACTTGGGTCAAATATTTCGGGTAGCCTTCCACAAGCTTCCTGCAATAAGTTGGGTGAATTTTTGCCCATTCCTCCTGACAGAGCCGGTGTAACTGAGTCAGGTTTGTAGGCCTCCTTGCTCGCACACGCTTTTTAAGTTCTGCCCACAAATGTTCTATAGGATTGAGGTCAGGGCTTTGTGATGGCCACTCCAATACCTTGACTTTGTTGTCCTTAAGCCATTTTGCCACAACTTTGGAAGTATGCTTGGGGTCATTGTCCATTTGGAAGACCCATTTGCGACCAAGCTTTAACTTCCTGACTGATGTCTTGAGATGTTGCTTCAATATATCCACATCATTTTCCTCCTCATGATGCCATCTATTTTGTGAAGTGCACCAGTCCCTCCTGCAGCAAAGCACCCCCACAACATGATGCTGCCAACCCGGGTGCTTCACTGTTGGGATGGTGTTCTTCGGCTTGCAAGCCTCCCCCTTTTCCCTCCAAACATAACGATGGTCATTATGGCCAAACAGTTCTATTTTTGTTTCATCAGACCAGAGGACATTTCTCCAAAAAGTACGATCTTTGTCCCCATGTGCAGTTGCAAACCGTAGTCTGGCTTTTTTATGGTGGTTTTGGAGCAGTGGCTTCTTCCTTGCTGAGCGGTCTTTCAGGTTATGTCGATATAGGACTCGCTTTACTGTGGATATAGATACTTTTGTACCTGTTTCCTCCAGCATCTTCACAAGGTCCTTTGCTGTTGTTCTGGGATTGATTTGCACTTTTCCCACCAAAGAACGTTAATCTCTAGGAGACAGAACGCGTCTCCATCCTGAGCGGTATGACGGCTGAGTGGTCCCATGGTGTTTATACTTGCGTACTATTGTTTGTACAGATGAACGTGGTACCTTCAGGCGTTTGGAAATTGCTCCCAATGATGAACCAGACTTGTGGAGGTCTACAATTGTTTTTCTGAAGTCTTGGCTGATTTCGTTTGATTTTCCCATGATGTCAAGCAAAGAGGCACCGAGTTTGAAAGTAGGCCTTGAAATACATCCACAGGTACACCTCCAATTGACTCAAATGATGTCAATTAGCATATCAGAAGCTTCTAAAGCCATGAAATCATTTTCTGGAATTTTCCAGTCAACTTAGTGTATGTAAACTTCTGACCCACTGGAATTGTGATACAGTGAATTATAAGTGAAATAATCTGTCTGTAAACAATTGTTGGAAAAATTACTTGTGTCATGCACAAAGTAGATGTCCTAACCGACTTGCCAAAACTATAGTTTGTTAACAAGACATTTGTGGAGTGGTTGAAAAATGAGTTTTAATGACTCAAACCTAATTGTATGTAAACTTCTGACTTCAACTGTATGTTTGGCCTTGAGTTTTATGGTTTTGTCTTGCTGAAAGGTGAATTTGTCTCTGTTGGAAAGCAGACTGAACAAAGTTTTCCTTTAGAATTTTGCCTGTGCTTAGCTCTATTCCGTTTCATTTTATCCAAAAATGAAAAATCTCCCTTGCTGATGACAAGAATAGACATAACATGATGCAGCAACCACCATGTTTGAAAATATGAAGAGTGTTTCTCAGTGATGTGTTGTGTTGGATTTGGGACAAAAAGTTTTGTTTTTCCACTCTCACACACACTCCCTCGTTCTCTCTCTCTCTCTAAACTGGTGCAGCCACTAGAGCGATTGAAGCTGACAGGTCAGCTGATGCTGAGAGAGAAAAGAGAGAGAGAGAGAGAGAGAGGACTAAGCAAGAGAAAAAGGGGGAGAGAGAAAGTGGAGGGGAAAGAGAGCAAGGAAGATAGAGTGAGTTGAGCAGTAGAGAAAGGGAGAGAAAGGATGAGAGAGAGGGAGAATTGAGAGACTCCCTGTTGTACATCAGTTGTTCTGCTGTAAATCGTGTGGGCCGCTGAGGCCTGATTACCCCAAACACACACTGAACCCATCAATATTCATCAAAGAGCAGCACAGCTCAGCAACACACCACAACACAGCACCATAGATACTGTACCTCTCTCATCCAGTCTCTCTAACCAACAAAACACTACACTTCTACTGTATATTTTAGCCAGCCCAGTGCAACTTGTATTCCAGACAGCTCTACTGTACGGTATGTTGGAGCAGAGAGCAGAAGTCTGAGCAAGACAAGGCTGCATTAACTCATCTCCCCATCGCTTCCCTTCACCATCATGTGATTAATGGATCCAACCTGCTAGCAGTAACAGCTGCAAGAACAAGCTTTGCGTGTGTGCACGTGTGTGTGTGTAGGCTGTGAAAGACCCCATGCTCGGCATATGAGCGGACTCTCTGATGTCACACAGCATCAAGAGAAGCTGCTATTGCCATGTGTGATTCCCATCACATGCAAATGCACACACATGATTCTCCAGCCTAGAGAAGACATGCTAACAGAATACAGAACAGGGAATAATGTGTTGTAGTTTGTAGAGCTATTTTGTATGACGCACACACACATACACAGCGTCTGGCTGCCAGTGTTCCGGCTGACTGTTTGATCTTTCTGAGATGCCGTCCGCTCTAAAGGGAATCCCACTGGGACCAACTCATCCCTGTGATGTCATCTCTCTCTCTATCTCTCTCTCTATCTCTCTATGTATCTCTCTCTCTCTCGCTCTCTCTGTTCCTTTCCTAGTTTAGAAGAGGAAGTTGAAGTATTTCTGTCTCTATCTATTTACAGTAAAATATATTTTTGTTCTGAACCGCTCTCAAGAGCCACATGGTGTGTGTGCGTGTATGTGCGTCTGTGTGTGTGTTTCTGGTCCTGTGAAGCTATAAGCTGTCCCAGCACCAGCATCTCTATACCATTCTATTCCTTATCACCCGCAGAACACACTCCACTAGACAAAAGTGGGGAGAGAAAAGACCTGCACACATACACATACACACACACACACACTCTCTCTGTCCACAGCCCTGGTGTGAGAGCAGAGATATGTTTAGTAGTAATAGCTCTGTAATGACTAAATCACCCCGGCACAATGAAGCTTTATTTTCCTTTCAGAAGCAGAGGGGTATGGCTATGGGCAGTTAGTTAGCCACAGGGTGTGTATGGAGGCTGGTGGGAGGAGCAATAGGAGCACAGGCTCATTGTAATGATGGTTTCCATATGTTTGATGTGTTTGATACGTTACATGTATTCCATTCCAGCCATTACAATGAGCCTGACCTCGAATAGCTCCTCCCACCAGCCTCCTCGGGTGTGTGTGTGTGTGTTTGTTCCCATCCTGATCTGACTGAAGTCAGAGGAGAAAAGGTTCAAGGCTTATTCTCCCTCTCCTAAACCATAATCCTGCCTTTTTAAATGTACAAATGCTTAAAAAATCTAAGATGGAAGCATTCATCTACGTAACGTATCCAATTAGCTCAATGACTGGTGCATTAGCAGCAGATTATAAATGCTTATCACAAATTATTTTACAACCATACAAATATGGTTTCAAAAAGAAGCTGCATCAAATATACTCTCTATGGCTGCGGTTGTCACAGCTATGCAAACACAACCATGACTAATTAAAACGCATCCAGACGGAATTATTCCACTCCTCTCTTGTCCCGCTTTCCTTGGAACCTTACCAGTGTCTCTCAGCTCGAGTGAGGCTGCTCTCCATGGTGCTGAATCTCTCTCTCTCTCTCCCCCGGGGCCTCAGTGAGTAGTTAACCTCCTGCCCTGCCTCTGCCCCACAACAGTGTGTGTGTGTGTGTGTGCGTGCGTGCGTGCGTGCGTGAGAGAGAGAGAGAGAGAGAGAGAGAGAGAGAGAGAGAGAGAGAGAGAGAGAGAGAGAGAGAGAGAAAATGGGAGAGATGTAGTTATCCTCCTACAGTGTTGGCCAAGAGTTGATTTGTGGACATTCATGAAGAAATAGCTTTTAATGGGGCTGATTCTAGAAAAGAAAAGCTCACAAAGAGTTAGCAAAGATGGGGATTACTTCAAATATAAGGTTGATATGCTTTGTGCGTGCCAGTCCCATCGATTGTCTAAAACCAATACAGGCTGATTGAAAGGGTGAGAATGTAAATGCTGGAATGAGCTCTCTCCCACATTCACACTGTTCTCTGGTAAACGTTAGATTGCCAAACTAGATTTCAAAAGGCCTTTTTAGATATTTGATTAAATAGAAGACTTCAGCACACACACACACACACAAAGCATACAATACGAACGAACACACAGGTGTCATGTACATGTATTGTAACTGGTGACGCCAACTTGACATTTCAAACCATATACATAGCTTAGTGAGTTCTATACACTGAGTGTACAAAACATTAAGGACAGGTGCTCTTAGACTGACCAGGTGAATCCAGATGAAAGCTATTATCCCTTACTGATATCACTTGTTAAATCAACTTCAATTAGTGTAGATGAAGGGGAGGACACAGGTTAAATAAGGATTTTTTAAGCCTTGAGACAATTGAGACACGGATTTTGTATCTCCATGCCTTTATGGTAACCATGGTGCACAAGCCTTCTAATTGTTGCCATGGTTTCTGGATGATGCCCTGGGCTCTCGTTGGTAACCTGTTGACCCTCAAATCACCCCATACTGATTTTGTGTGTATGTGTGTTTTTGTCCCAGCGTGAAACCACCCCCACCCACTGAGTTAGCCCACCACAGAGCTCCTTGGCTGGGCTTGAGGCTGGGGACGGAGGGCTTCCTCTGGAGAGCCTGCCATGGAGCTCCATCTCAGTCCACAGGCTGAGGTACTGAATGCACTGTAATCGATGACGCATAACTGCTGCCTTGATAACCATACAGTATACATACTATATATACAGTCGTGGCTAAAGGTTTTGAGAATGGCACAAATATAACCTTTCACAAAGTCTGCTGCCTCAGTTTGTATGATGGCAATTTGCATATACTCCAGAATGTCATGAAGAGTGATCAGATGAATTGCAATTAATTGCAAAGTCCCTCTTTGCCATGCAAATGAACTGAATCCCCAAAAAACATTTCCACTGCATTTCAGCCCTGCCACAAAAGGACCAGCTGACATCATGTCAGTGATTCCCTCGTTAACACAGGTGTGAGTGTTGACGAGGACAAGGCTGGAGATCACTCTGTCATGCTGATTGAGTTCGAAAAACAGACTGGAAGCTTCAAAAGGAGGGTGGTGCTTGGAATCATTGTTCTTCCTCTGTCAACCGTGGTTACCTGCAAGGAAACATGTGCCGTCATCATTGCTTTGCACAAAAAGGGCTTCACAGGCAAGGATATTGCTGCCAGTAAGATTGCACCTAAATCAACCACTTATCGGATCATCAAGAACTTCAAGGAGAGCGGTTCAATTGTTGTGAAGAAGGCTTTAGGGTGCCCAAGAAAGTCCAGCAAGCGCCAGGACTGTCTCTTTGCATCAACTTCATGTAATTGTCAATAAAAGCCTTTGAAACTTATGAAATGCTTGTAATTATACTTCAGTATTCCATAGTAACATCTGACAAAAATATCTAAAGACACTGAAGCAGCAAACTTTGTGGAAATTAATATTTGTGTCATTCTCAAAACTTTTGGCCACGACTGTAGTATCTCACTGTGCATTCAGACAGCGTGTGTGTGTGTGTGTGTGTGTGTGTGTGTGTGTGTGTGTGTGTGTGTGTGTGTTTGTGTGTGTGCAATGACTTTCCTTTGTCGTTGTGTCCTATCCTTACATTCCTGCATGCCAAGAATTGACTGTAGTCATGGCAGTTGCCCCATCAAGTTACAGTAAGCAGAGGATGACAAGTAAGAACAGACACTATGGAGTTAAGTCAATACATCCACACAATACAAAGCCTACTCCTGCAGTAATGTTCTGATGTAATGTTGTGAAACACTGCTTATCAGTCACCATTGGATCCCACAGCATAAAGTTAATGCAAGGGGAATCCTGAGATAATCCCAAACATTACCCTTCAGTTTGCCTTCATTTCAGAACCGAGTTTTAAAAAATATGTCACATACATGACCAAAAGTATGTAGACGGCAGGTAGCCTAGTGGTTAGAGCATTGGACTTGCAACCGGAGAGTTGCAAGTTCGAATCCCTGAGCTGACAAGGTAAAAATCTGTTGTTCTGCCCCTGAACAAGGCAGTTAACCCACTGTTCCCTGGGTGCTGGGGATGTTGATTAAGGCAGCCCCCGCACCTCTCTGATTCAGAGGGGTTGGGTTAAATGTGGAAGACATATTGAAGGCATTCGGTTGTACAACTGACTAGTTACCCCACTTTTGTTCCTTTCCTACATGGCTGTAGCCACTACACTGACAGGTTGGACAGAGATACAGGGCTGTAGCCACTATACTGACAGGTTGGACAGAGATACAGGGCTGTAGCCACTATACTGACAGGTTGGACAGAGATACAGGGCTGTAGCCACTATACTGACAGGTTGGACAGAGATACAGGGCTGTAGCCACTATACTGAAGGTTGGACAGTGACAGCACACACTAGGCCTAATTAGGACACACTAGGCCTAAATTAGGACAGCACACACTAGGCCTAAACATCAGTGAGGATAGGATGGACCACAATGCAGAGGTCAACAACACAGCCTAAAGGCCATATACTCTCCAGTAAAGCAACTGAAATAACTATCGGCCATTCAATATGGCTGTATCCAACTCCGTTTGAGGTCTTTTGAACATGGAAAAGGTGGATATGGGTCTCAGTCCTGGCCTTTGGTCACCCCTCAAATTCAATCCCATCACCAGGATTGAATAGAAAGGAAATGGTTGATAAACCCGAGAGGGAGAAAAAATAATTTTCTCACAGGTGTGTATCACAGATGCCACACACTGACACCTGCATACAAGGACAATCAAAACAGGTGCATTTAATATCGTTTCTCACACATGATTTCCCACTTGACCAGTCAAAGGGATAATACCATGGCACTGCTTCTCAGACATAAACACACACATACACACACACAGCCACACACAATACACCTCTTCACTGCTAAAAACATGTCATTATGTTGCTATCCACTCAGGCATGTTTATGCATGTTGTGTCAGTTTATAAAAGAACAGGCGACTGTAACCAACCACGCGCCAATCGACTAGCTGTATGGATGTGTATATTTATTCCACTGTGGTGCACACACAGATGATATTGTGTTTAGAGGCCGGCCACTTACAATACATCAATGTGCATAGTCACTTTAACCATAGCTACATGTACATGCTACCTCAATCAGCCTGACTAACTGGTGTCTGTATATAGCCTCGCTACTGTTATTTTATCACTGTCTTTTTACTGGTGTTTTTATTTCTTTACTTACCTATTGTTCACCTAATACCTTTTTTGCACTATTGGTTAGAGCCTGTAAGTAAGCGTTTCGCTGTAAGGTCTACACCTGTTGTATTCGGCGCACGTGGTAAAATAAACTTTGATTTGATTTGTCATGTGTGTAGACTCTATACAACCATTGAATTACATGATGCTAGAGAGGGAAAAATGCAGACCATATAATTTAGTGCACAGGCAGAAAAATTAACCACCGGCAACAGACAAAGCTAGAAATGTCTGTCTAACATGAGGTAACAGTTATTGTCATCCCCTACTCCCTCACCTCATACACACTCACACACTATCACACACATACACATGCTCACACTCTCACACATACACACTCTCACACACACACTCTCAAACACGGATCCCTCCCACCTCCTCACCCCTACGTGAGGGATAACTCTGGGATAGATTATTCACGACTGGGGAAATCATAATGATCGTTGCGCAACAGGCATGGCTTCTCTTTGATGCTTAATTAGCCTTGGGAGACCTGGCTAGCCCAACCAATTATCAATTTGCTGCGTCGGGGAGCACGACAGGCAGGCAGGCACAAACACTGTGCATGCGGCGCGGTCACCACAGACGTATCACTATCACTGGGCCCTTGCCTGTATGCTAATGCTCCCTTCATTTGGTTAAAAAGCCACCATTGGAATAATTGATGATAAATATAGCACTGTACATCATGTTGTGATTTCTCCCTCTCTCTCTCTTTCATTTCTGTATCTCCCTCTCTCTCAAGCATCAACTCTCTCTATCACTGTCTCTCAGTCTCTCTCTGCCTCCCTCTACCCCTCTCCTTCAATCTCTCTTCCTCCAGAATGGAGGGATATGTGAGGGAGGAGGAAGAGAGGGAGACCCATCGTAGAGCGGCTCATTAGGAGACAGAAAGAGGGACTACTGGCTAGCTGGCCACTGGCTACATCCCAAATATTTCTCAACAGCAGCCTGCTCTCAACTCTCCTTTCCTTGTACCCACTCCTTGTTTCCTCTCCTTGTTTCCTTTTCTTGGTCCTTAGTCTCCTTTCTTAGGACCTTACCAACTATCTTGTCCTTGTTCTTGCTAGGGTTGTGTGTCATTAGTAAATCTATCCTCCTGGCTTTCCCTTACAGGCTGCATTCTATTGTTGTTTTGCATGAGACTATTCTCACCACAGCCCAGGTCTACAACACCACACCTCCTGGACCACCAGGTCTACAACACCATTCCTCCTGGACCACCAGGTCTACAACACCATACCTCCTGGACCACCAGGTCTACAACACCATACCTCCTGGACCACCAGGTCTACAACACCATACCTCCTGGACCACCAGGTCTACAACACCATACCTCCTGGACCATCAGGTCTACAACACCATACCTCCTGGACCACCAGGTCTATAACACGCTACCTCCTGGATCACCAGAGTAAGCCTATAGACGAGCACAGGAGTATGACAGAGCTGACGTACAGCACCAGTCAAAAGTTTGGACACACCTACTCATTCAAGTGTTTTTCTTTATTTTTACTATTGTCCACATTGTAGAATAATAGTGAAGACATCAAAACCAAGAAATAACACAAATGGAATCATGTAGTAACCAAAAAAGTGTTCAACAAATCAAAACATATTTTAGATTCTTCAAAGTAGCCACCCTTTGTCTTGATGACAGCTTTGCACACTCTTGGCATTCTCTCAACCAGCTTAACCTGGAATGCTTTTCCAACAGTCTTGAATGAGTTACCACATATGCTGAGCACTTGTTGGCTGTTTTTCATTCACTCTGCAGTCCAATTCATCCCAAACCATCTCAATTGGGTTGAGGTCGGGTGATTGTGGAGGCCAGGTCATCTGACGCAGCACTCCATCACTCTTCTTCTCGGTCAAATAGCCCTTACACAGCCTGGCGGTGTGTTGGGTCATTATCCTGATGAAAAACAAATGACAGTCCCACTAAGCACAAACCTGATGGGATGGTGTATCGCTGCAGAATGCTGCGGTAGCCATGCTGGTTAAGTGTGCCTTGAATTCTAAATAAATCACAGACAGTGTCACCAGCGAAGCACCATCACACCTCCTCCTCCATGCTTCACGGTGGGCACCACACATCCAGAGATCATCCGTTCACCTACTCTGCATCTCACAAAGACACAGCGGTTGGACTCATCAGACCAAAGGACAGATTTCCACCGGTCTAATGTCCATTGCTCGTGTTTCTTGGCCCAAGCAAGTCTCTTCTTATTATTGGTGTCCTTTAGTAGTGGTTTCTTTGCAGTAATTCGACCATGAAGGCCTGATTCACGCAGTCTCCTCTGAACAGTTGATGTTGAGATGTGTCTGTTACTTGAAATCTGAGGTGCAGCTAACTCTAATGAATTTATCCTCTGCAGCAGGGGTAAATCTGGGTCTTCCTTTCCTGTGGAGGTCCTCATGAGAGCCAGTTTCATCATAGCGCTCAATGGTTTTTGCAACTGCACTTGAAGAAACTTTCAAAGTTCTTGACATTTTCCAGATCGACTGACCTTCATGTCTTAAAGTAATGATGGACTTTCGTTTCTTTTTGCTTTTTTGCCATAATTTGCTTATTTGCTCATGCCATAATATGGACTTGGTCTTTTACCAAATAGGGCTATCTTCTGTATACAACCCCTACCTTGTCACAACACAACTGATTAGCGGAAAGCATTAAGAAGGAAAGAAATTCCACAAATTAACTTTTAACAAGGCACACCTGTTAATTGAAATGCATTCCAGGTGACTACCTCATGAAGATGGTTGAGATAATGTCAAGAAGGAATAAAGGAAAAGGGTGGCTACTTTGAAAAATCTCAAATATAAAATATATTTTGATTTGTTTAACACTTCTTTGGTTACTACATGATTCCATTTGTGTTATTTCATAGTTTTGATGTCTTCACTTCAACTAGTAAAAATAAAGAAAACCCCTTGAATGAGTAGGTGTGTCCAAACGTTTGACTGGTACAGTACATATACAGCGGAAGTGGGAGGACCAACAGTGAGTTTAATCAGAGAGGAAGAGGTGAAGCGAGAGGATTTACTCCGCCCAAAATCTGTCCGTGTGTGATAAGCCCTTTCTTCTATGGAGGTCTATGAGAGAATGTGGAATTATGTGAAGCTTATTTGATCAAATAAAACTTGTAATGTTAATGGCTGTTACAAATGTACTGATATTAATTGATGCACATGGCATTCCAGCAAATTTTAGAAAAACAACTTAGTTGTGCCTGTTGTTCACACGTGTGTCTGCCCTCTCATTGGCTAGAATGACCCCACCTGATCTGGCCTCCTCCCGCCTGCCTTCCATCATTGAGGACATGTATTTCCATTGTTAGAGTAGTCATTCGACTATCTTGTCAATATAATAGATCATTTTTGGTTTAATGGCCCATGGCATGTATCTTCATTCTCTACATGGCCAGGGTAATGGAGATAATTGTATAGGCCATTAGCAGTAGCATGTTCATGCCTGTGTGTCATTATCATTACGCAAGCTCATATATACATCCTATCATGAACACTAGAGTCGACTGAACTGATATAAATATGGAACAATCAACAAGTGTCAAAAGTAATTCATAGATGTGTGGAATGACAGTCACAAACCATAGCACACATAGAAAAAATCATTCAGACTCAGATTTAGCCTCTATCGCTTCAACATTTGACATAAACACACACGCGCACACACACTCAAAGAGAACACTAACTCACAGGGAAACATTCTGGAACAGTGTCAGCATTCTGTCATGTTGCCAATGAACTGGGCCGGCAGATCAATAGACCAACCGACAGGTTCTTCAACACAAAACACCTTCACTCCCGTCGCAGAGAGACAGAAGGGATATATTCACCTCGCTGTGCATTCATCTGCTCACATAATGAAGGACAAGGTGCCTCACGCCCACTGCACATAAAGAGGCTAATATTCAGTAAATTACTGGGTTGGATAGATAGAGAGAGAGAGAGAGAGAGAGAGAGAGAGAGAGACAGAGACAGAGACAGAGACAGAGACAGAGACAGAGACAGACAGAGAGATTCAGCACCATGGATAGTAGCCTCAATGCTTGCACTTGAAGAGATAGTGTGTGTGTGTGTGTGTGTGTGTGTGTGTGTGTGTGTGTGTGTGTGTGTGTGTGTGTGTGTGTGTGTGTGTGTGTGTTTCTGTGCATGCATGCGTGCAAGATGACTCGACATTGAGTTGATGGATCCTCTTAAGGTTCCTTAAGGAGATTTTGTCAATGGTGCCAAATTCGTCATTGATGTTGGTGCCCAAATAATTCACTTACAGAAACTCTATTTTATTTACATTGGTTAAGCAGAAGGGCCTTGATAATAGTGGTAATGATGCTCCTGGGTATGCACTCTGCTCCAACCCAGCTGATCTATGTATAGATGGAAATGCCCTGACAATGTGAAGGCATGCCAAACATCACTCCCACCCAACTTTCTTCTTCCCCCTCCTCCACCTCTTCTCCATCCCCAAGTCAAAATACTGCGCTGTGCCAAATAGCCGATGCAAAACCCTCCCTAACCCCCGACACAGCTATCGATTAAACCAAGACAGTGGTGAGAAACGGAGACCTCTCATTTCTCCCTGCTTGTATCACCAACCCAAACACCATCCATCTCTTGCCTTCTGTTTCTCACGCCTGTCTTTGCAGGTGCATCATTCCGTTTTAGATGTACATTCATCTCCAATTGACGCTAGTCTATTTAAGCAGCATTCCATGTAGAACAATATCAAAAGAGTACACAGCTACTGTATGTATGAATTTGTTTAGTTAACATTTTCACTCTCTCTCTCTCTGTTCTCTCTCTCTAAATCTCTCACGCCCTGCCGACGGTTAGCTAAATTTGGGTCAGTCGGTGTAGTGAACTCGAGCCAAATCCTCACGCGCAGAACCGCCTTGGGTGAGCGAGCTCAGCTCTGTCAGAATTGAACGGATTTCCCCATCACCACGGTTCCTTCCTAATCATATCTACATGTAGCCTACATGACGGGCTTTAAACCTATTATCAAGTTAACATTCATGCCTCTTTAAGCTACTTCACATAACCGCTTCAACTGCGTAAAAATTCTGCAACGGCAAAACGACACGCATCAACAACATCCCGGTTCACGTTCGTCCTCTCCTGGGGTAGGCTAGAACACCTATTCTCCCACTCTTCACTGTGACAAGGTGGAAGAGTAAGAAAATGAGGAGGAGGAAAGGAAGCTTAGTAAAGCGGGATGACTTTGCACTTACCGAAATCAAATCCCGGGTTACGTCAACAACGACACTTATTATCCACGTCTTCCCTTGGCAGCTTTCAGTAGTATGCTGTGTGCTCAGAACGGAACCGCTCTCTCACTGTTCCCTGCAAGGGGTCTGGGGGTGGACCGACCATTCGCTGGATGCTGGCCGGGACAGGCATAGGCGGGGGGAGGAGGCAAAGGAGGAGGCGGCGAAGCGGTGGTAGGCTACAAAGCAAAAGACTGGAGCGAAGTACTGCTGCGCACTGGAACGAGAGGCAAGAACGCTGGAGAGGCGGGCTAGGCAGCTCCCCCGGTCTGTAGCTAACACACATACTACACACACGCACACGCACCGCAGCATCCAGATTGAGGCTCACATGTAGAAAGAGTGCCATCTTCAGGTTGTGAGAGAAGCATCTCTTCTAACTAGAATTAATGGGGAGAAATATATGTGTGATCGTGTGCGTGCGAGATTACTGGACATTGAGTTGATGGATCGTTTTAAGGTTCCTCGATGAGTTTAAATGAAATTCGTTATTGATGTTTGTCCCCAAATAATACACTAACAGAAACACTTTTTTTACACTGATTAAGCAGAAGGGGCTCCCCCACCCTACTTTCTTCTTCCCCCTCTTCCACCTCTTCTCCATCCACAAATCAAAATACTGTGCTGTGCCAAATAGCCGATGCAAAACCCTCCCTAACCCCCGCCACAGCTATCGATTAAACCAAGACATAGGGGGGAGACTTCTCATTTCTCCCTGTATCTTCAGGTTTGAGAGAAGCATCTCTTCTAACTGGAGTTAATGGTGAGAAATATGACACATTATTATTGTGTAAAATACAGAAAGCCAAAGTGCATAAGGTTTAAGAAGGAAATCATTAATAGTTGACTTGGGGCTTGGTTGAAACATAGGGTTTTAGTGACTGTAAATCATCATACTTTAAAACAAGTTGATCATTCATTCATGGAAATTGGTGAAAGTCCCACATTGATAAGCTTGCACAGGTACAAACACACACAAAGGACTCCCAACACCAGTGGTCAGATCAAATCAAATGTTATTGGTCACATACACATATTTAGCAGATGCTATTACAGGTGTAGCAAAATGCTTGTGTTCCTAGCTCAAACAGTGCAGTAGTATCTAACAATTCACAACAATACACACAAATCTAAAAGTAAAAGAATGGAATTAAGAAATATATAAATATTACGACGAGCAATGTCGGAGTGGCATTGACTAAAATACAGTAGAACTGAATACAGTATATACATATGAAATGAGTAAAGCAGTATGCAAACATTATTAAAGTGACTAGTGTTCCATTATTAAAGTGACCAGTGATTCCATGTCTATGCATATAGGGTAGCAGGTTGAGTAACCGGGTGGCAGTGGTGTAAAGTACTTACACTACCGTTCAAAAGTTTGGGGTCACTTAGAAATGTCCTTGTTTTTGATTGTTACAACATTGTTAATGTTGTAAATGACTATTGTAGCTGGAAACGGCTGACTTTTAATGGAATATTTACATAGGTGTACAGAGGCCCATTATCAGCAACCATCACTCCTGTGTTCCAATGGCACGTTGTGTTAGCTAATCCAAGTTAATCATTTTAAAGGATAATTGATCATTAGAAAACCCTTTTGCAATTATGTTAGCACAGCTGAAAACTTGTGCTGATTAAAGAAGCAACAAAACTGGCCTTCTTTAGACTAGTTGAGTATCTGGAGCATCAGCATTTGTGGGTTCGATTACAGGCTCAAAATGGCCAGAAACAAAGAACTTTCTTCTGAAACTCGTCAGTCTATTCTTGTTCTGAGAAATGAAGGCTATTCCATGCGAGACACTGCCAAGAAACTGAAGATCTCGTACAGCGCTGTGTATTACTCCCTTCACAGAACAACGTAAACTGTCTCTAACCAGAATAGAAGGAGGAGTGGGAGGCCCCGGTGCACAACTGAGCAAGAGGACAAGAACATTAGAGTGTCTAGTTTGAGAAACAGACGCCTCACAAGTCCTCAACTGGCAGCTTCCTTAAATAGTACCTGCAAAACACCAGTCTCAATGTCAACAGTGAAGAGGCAACTCCGGGATGCTGGCCTTCTAGGCAGAGTTCCTCTGCCCAGTGTCTGTGTTCTTTTGGCCATCTTAATCTTTTCATTTTATTGGCCAGTCTGAGATATGGCTTTTTCTTTGCAACTCTGCCTAGAAGGCCAGCACTCCGGAGTCGCCTCGTCACTGTTGACGTTGAGTCTGGTGTTTTGCAGGTACTATTTAATGAATCTGCCAGTTGAGGACTTGTGAGGCGTTGCCAGTCATGGGTGAACAGGGAGTACAGGAGGAGGCTGAGCACGCACCCTTGTGGGGCCCCTGTGTTGAGGATCAGTGAAGTGGAGCTGTTGTTTCCCACCTTCACCACCTGGGGGTGGCTGTCAGGAAGTCCAGGACCCAGTTGCACAGGGCGTGGTTCAGACCCAGGGTCCCGAGCTTAATGATGAGCTTGGAGGGTACTATGGTGTTGAAGGCTGAGCTATAGTCAATGAACAGCATTCTTACATAGGTATTCCTCTTGTCCAGATGGGATAGGGCAGTGTGCAGTGCGATGGTGATTGCATCGTCTCTTGATCTATTGGGGCTGTATGCAAATTGAGTGGGTCTAGTGTGTCAGGTAAGGTAGAGGTGATATGATCCTTAACCAGCCTCTCAAAGCACTTCATGATGACAGAAGTGAGTGCTATGGGGCAATAATCACTTAGTTCAGTTACCTTTGCTTTCTTGGGTACAGGAACAATGGTGGACATCTTCAAGCAAGTGGGGGCAGCAAACTGGGATAGGGAGAGATTGAATATGTCCTTAAACACTACAGCCAGCTGGTCTGCGCATGTTCTGAAGATACGGCTAGGGTTGCCGTCTGGGTCGGCAGCCTTGCAAGGGTTAACACGTTTAAATGTCTTACTCACGTCGGCCACGGAGAACGAGAGCCCACAGTCCTTGGGAGCGGGCCGCGTCAGTGACACTGTGTTATCCTCAAAGTGGGCAAAGAACGTGTTTAGCTCGTCCGGGAGCAAGACGTTGGTGTCCGCAACATGGCTGGTTTTTCCTTTGTAATCCGTGATTGTTTGTAGACCCTGCCACATACGTCTCGTGCCTGAGCCGTTGAATTGCGACTCCACTTGGTCTCTGTACTGATGTTTTGCCTGTTTGATTGCCTTACGGAGGGAATAACTACACTGTTTGTATTCAACCACATTTCAAGTCACCTTGCCATGGATGAATGCAGTGGTTCTCACTTTCAGTTTTGCACGAATGCTGACGTTTATCCACGGTTTCTGGTTTGGGTAGGTTTTAATAGTCACAGTGGGTACAACGTCCCCTATACACTTCCTGATGAACTCAGTCACGTGTCCATGTATACATCAATGTTATTCTCAGAGGCTACCCGGAACATATCCCAGTCCGCGTGATCAAAACAATCTTGAAGCATGGATTCCGATTGGTCAGACCAGCGTTGAATAGACCTTAGCACGGGTACTTCCTGTTTGAGTTTCTGCCTATAGGAAGGGAGGAGCAAAATGGAGCCGTGATCTGATTTGCCAAAGGGAGGGCGGGGAGGGCCCTGTAGGCATCCCGGAAGGGGGAGTAGCAGTGATTTAGCGTTTTAGCAGCACGAGTACTACACTCAATGTGTTGATAGAACTTTGTTAGCGTTTTCCTCAAATTTGTTTTGTTAAAATCCACAGCTACAATAAATCTGGCCTCACGATATGTGGTTTCCAGTTTGCACAAAGTCCAGTGTAGTTCCTTGAGGTCTGTCGTGGTATTGGCTTGAGGGGGAATATACACAGCTGTGACTATAACCGAAGAGAATTCTCTTGGGAGGTAATACGGTCAGCATTTGATTGAGGTATTCTAGGTTGGGTGAACAAAAGGACTTGAGTTTCTGTACGATATCACAATCACACCATGAGTAGTTAATCATGAAACATACACCACCACCTTTATTCTTCCCAGAAAGTTCTTTATTACTGTCTGCGCGATGTACTGAGAACCCAGATGGCTGTATGGACGGGGACAGTATATCCTGAGAGAGCCTTGATTCTGTGAAACAGAGTATGCTACAGTCCCTGATGTCTCTCTGGTAGGAAATCCTTGCCCTGAGCTTGTCTACTTTATTGTCCAGAGACTGAACATTAGCAAGTAATATATTCGGAAGCGGTGGATGGTGTGCACGGGATAAGTTGCCCTGGGGGCTACGAACAAAGGATCCAATTCGGGAAAGCCGTATTCCTGGTCGTAATGCTGGTGACTTACCGCCACTCTGATATCCAAAAGTTCTTTCCAGCTGTATGTAATAACACAAAAAACGTTCTGGGCTAATAATGTAAGAAACAACACACAAAAAAACTATATACTGCAAAGTTGCTTAGGCACTAGAAGCAGAGCTGCCATGTCTGCCATCTTGCTAATATCTATATATTTGGTCCAAGGTCGTTCAGTGCTGCAGATAATGGAGTAGTAGGCTAGCAGTAGTTCACAGGGTGCTGAGCTGGTCATGGTCTCTCTCATATGGTAGATTTTTGATGATAGTTCTCGTTTTTTCTCAGTCTGTCTGTCTGTCCAGCCTGGTAGCAACTGTTAAGCGTCAGTCTGGTACGCTTTTTCTAAAAGATTTTGTGAAAGACTCAGACAGACATGTCTCGGTCTATCCCTCCTCTCTCCCTCCTCTCCCTCGCTCTCTCTCACCCTTCCTCTTCGGTCTTACCTCCTTCACCCTCTCTCTCTCCTGTCTCTCCCTCTCACCCCCTTCTCTTTCCCCCCTCCATTCTCTCTCCCTCCTTTCTCCCACCTCCACTTCTCTCCCACCTCCACAGACAGGATATTGATCCACAGATAGTCTGAATGTCTATCTGTTAACTCTCTCTCCCTCCTCCCTCCTTCACCCTTCTCTCTGTCACCCTCCTCCACCCTCCATTCTCTCTTTCTCTTACTTCATCTCCCTCCCCCTCCTCTCATCTCTCTCCCATCTCTCTCTCTCCCTCCTCTCTCCCACCTCCACAGATGGCTGTTTGTCTGAGTCTTTCACCAATTTACCCTTTGCAGCTTTATCACCAACTTTTTTGCCTTGAATGCAATGTACACCTCATGTGTACTCCTCATGTACACTTCATGTGGACTCCTCATGTACACCTCATGTGTACTCCTCATGTACACCTCATGACAAATATATTTTTGCAAAAGCATACCAGACTGACACTTAACAATGATATCATGTTGGCAGGGCAGTGTGCAGACCTTTCAAGGGGCAGGTGCTCAAAATAAAAAAAAGTGCACGCTCCCATTTAACATTTTTAAGCATAGGCCTATTTATTTCTGCAACATCACACTCACTCATTACAAATTGTAAGTTACAGTGCCTCCTAAAGACATGATTGACATCGGGGGAAAGAGGTACACTGTATCAGCTGATCATTGATATTGATGTTAATCTGCTAGTTATCTAGCTCAATTATTTGTTTTACTCATTATGATTTACCTTTAATGCTCTTAAATAATAACTTCATAATATAATATTCAGAATCTTCTAACTCATGATACATAGCCAGCTGGCTAGTGGCTTGTGTGACAATTGTAGTATATGGTGGTTAGCTAGAGTCTATACTAGCTGTGTTGCTGCTGCCCTGACACACGTGTGCAACTCCCGACTGAAGAAGGGATGGAGTTGGGTTGGAGGGTTGTACAGCCACTCCTCTCTATGTCTTTTTGCCTCTCTCTGCTGCCAATTGGCTATCAACCAACCAGACCAAATACTGATGTTGATGTAAATCAAGTGTTTTCAAGTGTTGATCAAATGTTATGCTGCTGTGGCAGTACTGTTGATTTGTAAACTAGGTAGCTATATTTAAAATAATATAAACAGTACCAGTCAAAAGTTGACACACCTACTCATTCCAGGGATTAGCTTAATTTTTACTATTTTCTACATTGTAGAATAATATTGAAGACACCAAAACTATGAAATAACACATATGGAATCATGTAGTCACCAAAAAAACATTGATATAATCATTGTAAAATGATGACAGTGTGCATTGACACCAATCAACCCAGTAAAATCAACACCCAAATATCAAATAGCAGATTTATGTGGCTCTTGCTAAAAGTAATGAACTATATGGGGAATAGGGTGCAAGTCAATGAGATGGCTGGAGACTCAACCAGTGAGATGAATGGATATGCTAGTTACCTGAATGGCAATGAACTTGACTCTCGCTCTGAGGACATGATAAGGGAAAAGACACCTTTTAAGATGAGAAGCACATTTTTACCTCCCAAAATAAATCCCTCTCTTGAAACATACTGCCTTCTACTTTGTCACGTCCAGGCCTGAGTTTTACAGGCTGGCGTGTTTAGTTTAGTTTTTGGTGTAGGGTTTTTAGGTTCTAGGTGTGAATTTCTATGTTGGGTTTATGGTTCCCAATTAGAGGCAGCTGAGTGTCGTTACCTCTAATTGGGAACCATATATATGTTTGTGGTTTTGCACTAGGGTTTTTGTGGGTTATTGTTTGATGTTTGGTTCTTAGCTTAAGTGTTTATTATATGTTCCGTTGTTACGATCTTCGTTTGGTTTATTGTTTTCCCAGTTACGTAACAAATAAAGTATGTATACTGGATACCTCGCTGCGCCTTAGTCCGTCAATCATGAAGATCGTGACATACTTGAGAAAGAGGTATATTATTTCCTGGCTAAGAAACGAGACTACAACTATACAAGGTATTCCACAATTATATCCAAAGCAGAAAAATAATCCCTTATGGCAGTGGTTCCCAACCTTTTTCAGTTACTGTACCACCAACTGAATTTTGCTCAGCCTGGAGTACCCCTGAAGTACCTCCTTATGTGCATTTTACCAGTAGACCTATGCTTCATGAGTCTTCTCAAATACCACCTGTGGATAGGCCAAGTACCCCCAGGGGTCCTACTACCCATGGTTGTGAACCACTGCCTTATGGAACTCAACAATGACTCCACTATCATTATAAAACCTGCTGACAAAGGAGGTGCAAAAGTGATGCAAAATGCTGCAGACTATGAAAAGGAAATTCTGAGACAACTCAGTGATGATGAATTTTACAAGACTCCCTAGGGATCCTTCTAATCATTTCATGTATACTGTCTGTGTTTTTGAATGAAGAGGAAATTAAAAAACAGAATATGCGTGTATGAAAGTTGACTGCCCAACCACACCTGTCATATACACCCTTCCCAAAATTCGCAAGAGCATGACGCCACCTGTACCAGGCAGGACCATTGTGAGTAGTAACGGATCTCTGACAAGAGAACATTTTTACCCTTTGTAGACCATTTTTTTAAACCCCGGGCAAGCTCTCTACCCACATACAGAGACTCAATTGATTTGATCAATCTCCTGAAATCTGTGGACCACATACCAGAACATTATATTCTGTGTACATTTGTTACCAGTCTATTGTAATACTAACATCCCCCACCAGGGCAGCTTAGATGCCCTCAAGTTATACCATATTGAACGTACCCCTAATGCTCTTCCCAGCACCAATTGTATTGTGTGCTTGGCTGAACTGGTACTAACCTCCAACTATTTTCTCTTTAGAGGAGACTTTTTCTTACAGAAAAAGAGGCGAGGTTATGAGATATCAGGTATCTGTGTCTGTAGTATCAGTGTGTCAGTGTCTCTGTATGTTTACAAAAGCTTCTTCTCATGGGAACACTCTGCAGCCTGATCTCTCTGGGGTCAACTTTCACCACAATATATTATAGGACAGACTGGCTGTGTGTGTGTGTGTGTGTGTGTGTGTAAATGGCCAATAGGTGGTGCAATTGAACCTGAAAGCTCACTGCATCTGTCAAATACTTTCAAATCCTTGAGCTGCCCTTGACTTAGTTGCTCAGTACAGTGGAACCAATGGAATAGTTCCAAAAGTGAAAGTATTTTACATATTTGACCCAGGTTTGGTATACATTTCTGATTGAATAGGACAAGTAGCACAAAATCTTATATCAATCGATATTCGATAGATTTTCAGGTTACAGTCCGCTTTATTTCACAGTCCACTACATACCAGAAATTACATGATAAAATGTGACCGACTAACTCTTATGTAGCAAAATGTTAAATTGGGTTTTTTACATTGGATAAAAGTAGAGACTCAGAAATAGAAAATGGTGTATCATACATTGCAGTTGAGGAACAATGGGAAAGTAATTCTTGTAATGCAACTTTTGAGAAAATGGCCCTTGAATGTTTTGGTACACCTCCTGTCTACACCTATTCAACATTGTTCACAGCCTCTTAAGCCTTAACCCCACCCATCTCTTTAAGGAGTTACATTTGAGGCCATGTGCTGAACAAAGTGAGTAAGGTAGTGTAGTAAACAACTGTTTTCAAGACTAAAAGTGGTTTAAGTAGTAGCCTACAATAAGGAAAAACTCTAGGTAAAAGTAAATGTTATCTAGTCCTTGGCCTATATCCTTATCTGACTTTGAAAATGTGTTCATGAAATACAATAGATGGCCGTAATCACCCCCAGACACACCAGGCTAACTTGCTGGGCCGTGTAATCATTCTCTTGTGAAGTGGAGTCTTTTGTTTAGACTAAACAATGAACCAAAATCCCAACCCATAGCTACAGTACAAATGGATTGTCATAGCTAGCCACCATGTATACAGTGCTGGAGTATGAATCTGCAGGTAGCTAAAGCTGACCAACAAGGTCCAATGTTAGCTAGCTAGCTAACATTAGGCTATAACTAGCCATGCAAATAGATTTCGGAGATATAAATATTATTACTACACAGATCATACACGTAACATTAAGTAGCGAGCCAGCAAGCTAACGTTCACTAGCTAGCAAACAGTACGCTTTAACTTGCAATGAAAACGACTTTCTGACAAAATTAGAAATGTATCATATCTGAAAATGTATCTAGACTCTTACCCATATATGGATGAACGCTTCATGGCAGCGTGTCTTTTCCGTTTGGTTTGTAGCTAGCTACAGCTTGTTTGGCCCATTGTTGTGTGAAGTCACTCTGGTTCACACTGACTGTGTGCAGAAAGTAACTTTTTCCCACTGATCTTTGTCGATAGCGGCGGCTAAGTGGCGGCAGGTAGCCTAGTGGAGTGTTGGGCCAGTAACCGAAAGGTTGCTAGATCAAATCCCCAAGCTGACAAGGTAAAAATCTGTCGTTCTGCCCCTGAACAAGGCAGTTGACCCACTTTTCCTAGGCCTTCATTGTAAATAAGAATTTGTTCTTAACTGACTTGAATAGTTAAATAAATGTTAAATAAAATAAAAAATAATTTCTGGGCAGCAATGTTGTTGAGAGCAGTAGCAACACTTTTGCAGTTTTCCATGGCTAACGTTGTATCTTTCAAAAAAGCTGCGGTAGCAAGGATTTTCTACACATACTGAGCAGCTCATGTTATAGTCAGAAGCGAGCTACATGGCAGACCAATAGGAACACATCTCTCGGCATATCCAGCCCATCCATTATCTCAGCCAATCATAGCTAGCGGGAAGGTTCCTGCTTTTTTCCGTGACTAAACCAACTAAGTTCGTAATTTAACAATTTTACTCATTTTTACAGATGGCATACATGTTTGTTATTAAGGCACATGAAAGTTCCAGAAGGCATTTCTGCCCCCCAAAAATAAAAATAAAGTTCAAATGTGTCAGAGCCGGTGTGTGTAGCTGGTGTAGAAGTCAGGCGCAGGAAGGCAGAGATGAATGAACAACGTATTTAATAAAATACGAGAAAAAAGGAATAACAAATCCAACGTGCCCTATTAAACAAACGGGCGAGATAACCAGCCGTAAATACCGAACAAAGAACAAACAATCACGCACAAAAACATGAGGGGAACATGTAATTATGGGATAGGAACCAGGTGTGTATAATGAAGACAAAAAAACATAGAAAATGAAAAGTAGATCGGCTGTAGCTAGAAGACCGGTGACTTCGACCGCCGAAAGCCACCCGAGCAAGGAGAGGGACCAACTTCGGCTGAAGTCATGACAGTACCCCCCCCCGACGCGCGGCTCCAGCAGCGTGCCGACACCGGCCTTGGGGATGACCCGGAGGACGAGGCACAGGGCGCTCCGGGTGGAGACGGTCAAACTCCTGCAGCATCGAAAGATCCAACACGTCCTCCACCGGTACCCAGCATCTCTCCTCCGGACCGTACCCCTCCCACTCCACGAGGTACTGAAGGCCCCCCCTCTGACGCCTCGAGTCCATGATGGATCGAACAGCATACGCCGGGGCCCCCTCGATGTCCAGAGGGGGCGGAGGAACCTCCCGCACCTCAGACTCCTGGAGTGGACCAGCCACCACCGGCCTGAGGAGAGACACATGGAACGAGGGGTTAATCCGGTAATCTGGGGGGAGCTGTAATCTGTAACAAACCTTGTTCAGTCTCCTCAGGACTTTGAATGGCCCCACATACCGCGGGCCCAGCTTCCGGCAGGGCAGGCGGAGGGGCAGGTTTCTGGTTGAGAGCCAGACCATGTCCCCTGGTGCGAACACCGGGGCCTCACTGCGGTGGCAGTCGGCACTCGCCTTCTGCCGCCTCACGGCCCATTGTAGGTGCACATGGGCAGCGTCCCAGGTCTCCTTTGAGCGCTTAAACCAATCGTCCACCGCAGGAGCCTCGATCTGGCTCTGATGCCAAGGTGCCAGGACCGGCTGATAACCCAGTACGCACTGGAAGGGAGAGAGGTTAGTGGAGGAGTGGCGGAGTGAGTTCTGGGCCATCTCTGCCCAGGGGATGAACGTCGCCCACTCCCCAGGCCGGGCCTGGCAATATGACCGCAGAAACCTACCCACATCCTGGTTTACTATCTCTCCCTGCCCATTACTCTCGGGATGAAAACCTGAGGTGAGGCTGACCGAGACCCCCAGACGCTCCATGAACGCCCTTCAAACCCTGGACGTGAACTGGGGACCCCGATCAGAGACTGTCCTCAGGCACCCCGTAGTGCCGGAAGACGTGTGTGAACAGGGCCTCCGGAGTCTGTAGGGCCGTAGGGAGACCGGGCAAAGGAAGGAGACGATCAGTCAAGATGTCCACAGACAAGTGCGACCACGGCCGCTGTGGAACGGGTAGGGGTTGTAACTTCCCTCTGGGAAGGTGTCGAGGAGCCTTGCACTGGGCGCACACCGAGCAGGAGGAAACATAAACACTAACGTCGTTAGCTAAAGTGGGCCACCAGTACCTCTCACTAAGACAGCGCACCGTCCGACCGATACCAGGATGACCAGAGGAGGGTGACGTGTGGGCCCAATAGGTCAACCGGTCGCGGACAGCAGACGGAACATACAGACGCCCAGCTGGACACTGAGAGGGAGTGGGCTCTGTACGTAACGCCCGCTCGTAACGCCCAGGAGATTTATCGCACAATCCCCCCATCGATGGGGTGGTAATTGAGTCGCCTTCTTTTTACAGAAGGCGAGAGCTAAATCAGCATATTCAGAGGGGATGCGCACGGTGGAGACCTGGTCTGGACTTTCCACCGTAGTAGCACCAACGGAAACCCCCAATCACCTCCCCGAGCACTCTCGTGACCACCCCTTTAGAGCCCTCTGTTGCCACGAAATAGTGGGGTCATGACAAGCCAACCAGGGTTGGCCCAGCACCATGGGAAACGCAGGAGAATCAATAAGGAAGAGACGGATTCTCTCCTTGTGACCCCCCTGCGTAACCATGTCAAGTGGAGCAGTGGCCTCCCTAATCAGCCCTGACCCTAATGGTTGACTATCTAGGGCATGCACAGGGAAGGGCATATCAACAGGAACAATGGGGATCTCTAAACTATGGGCAAAATAACAGTCAATAACATTCCCAGCGCCTTATGCTGGGAATGCGGGAAAAACTCAGGAAATTCAATAAACACATACATGTGAGCAACAGGGGGCTCTGGGTGAGCCTGGTGCCTACTCACCTGGAGTGATACAACAGTGCCCTGCCTGCTGCCTCGACTCCCTGAGGAACCTCTCCAGCACCGACCAGCAATGTGCCCTCTGCGGCCACAGATGGTGCAGGAAATGGCCCCTCCTCCGGTCTCCCTAAGTGCAGCACCTCCCAACTCCATAGGCGTCGGATCGGAGGTGCTGGGGGATGGAACTGACAGGCCCCGATCTGGACGTCCGCGGATGGCCAGCAGGTTGTCCAGCCGGATGGACAGGTCCACCAGCTGGTCCAGTGTGAGGGTGGTGTCTCGGCAGGCCAACTCCCGACGGACATCCTCGCGCAGACTGCACCTGTAATGATCGATCAGGGCCCTGTCGTTCCATTCCGCGCTGGCGGCCAGGGTCCGGAAGTCCAAAGAGAGATCCTGCGCGCTCCTCGTCCCCTGCCTCAGATTGAACAGACGTTCACCTGCCGCTCGACCCTCAGGCGGGTGGTCGAAAACTGCCCGAAAGCGGCGGGTGAACTCTGCGTAATGATCCAACGCCGCGTCTCCCTCACTCCATACGGCGTTGGCCCATTCCAGGGCTTTGCCTGAGAGGCAGGAGACGAGGGCAGGCATGCTCTCACGTCCCGAAGGAGCCGGGTGGACGGTCGCCAGGTAGAGTTCCAGCTGTAGTAGGAACCCCTGGCATCCGGCAGCCATCCCATCGTACTCCCTCGGGAGCGTGAGCTGATTCCCGCTGGGACCGGGTGAAGGAGGGGTGATCAGCGGTGTCCTTGTTGTTGCTGGTGGAGACGCTGAAAGAACTCCTCTTCTCTCCCAGCGCTCCATATTCTGGAGGACGCGATCCATGGCGGTGCCAAGATGTTGCAGCATCTCCTCATGCTGCCGGCACGCTCCTCAACCTCTGGTATTGGGGTAACTGCTCCTGCTGACTCCATATTTTGGTGTGTGATTCTGTCAGAGCCGGTGTGTGTAGCTGGTGTAAATTTCAGGCGCAGGAAGGTAGAGATGAATGAACAACGTATTTAATGAAATACAAGATAAAAGGAATAACAAATCCAACGTGCCTTATTAAACAAACGGGCGAGATAACCAGACGTAAATACCGAATCAAGAACAACAAACAATCACGCACAAAAACATGAGGGGAACAGAGGGTTAAATAAGGCACATGTAATTATGGGATAGGAACCCGGTGTGTATAATGAAGACAAAAAAAACATAGAAAATGAAAAGTAGATTGGCGGTAGCTAGAAGACCGGTGACTTCGACTGCCGAAAGCCACCCGAGCAAGGAGAGGGACCAACTTCGGCTGAAGTCGTGACAAAATGACTCTCCTATGAAGTAGTGACGGCGACGGTCACGAGTCATGAAGGCAGTCAAATTCCACGTGACCATTTAGTCACTACTCCAAGCTCTGCTGCTGCTGATGGTCATTAATAGCCTACCAAACGTGCTAACTGCCTGGTACTCAGCACTCTATTGTCCCTCTAATCACTCTGACATCAATGCAAATGTAATCCAAAATCTAATCAAACACTTCATGAGAGCCAATGAGCTCTTGACTGTGGCATGGGACCTGCGCCTACGCTTGGCACACTCCATTGAAGCAGGATCAGCTCTCACAACTCCTCTTTGATTGCTTCCAGTGTCACCAAAGTGCTGTCAAGCCACAATTTGTCCATCACATTTGATATAGCAGTGGCTCCCTCATTGAACGTGGCTACTGCCATACTGGCTGCTGCGTCAATGCGGCTTTTGCCCACGGAGACAGTTTTGGGGCATCGCGACCATATTAGAGTTTAGACATTCATTTGCATTCTAGGTTCCTCCCTGCAACATCCTTTTGAGGAGGTTATCATTTGACATCCTATGATATACAGGTACAATTTTCTGTGCAACCTCTCTATTAAAAAATGTATGGCCTTCATGGTTTTTGTGACTGGGTGGATCTTCACTATTTTCTAAGGCTCGCTGGTACCAGCACCAATGCACACACTTATCCCGTAGTTGGAAGTGAATCCTCTCTTGTGCTAAGTGCCATCAAAGGATACATTAATGTCTATGATGACATATTCATCCTCCTTCAGCAACTCTGCTATGTCTGGGTCTATATCTGTGCATGCTCTTCTAATTATCTTTGCAGCACTCTCCATTCACTGTAGCCCTCTCTGAGTCTCTGTGACTAAAGTGGAGGGAAAAAGTACTTATTATGTCTGTCGACATTACATGCTGATATGCAGTTATGACTGTATCTACTTTATGTAAAGCTAATTTCTCAGTGATCACAGTAGGCTACAGCCCTATGACACTGTATGCCTACGTGACAGTCTCATTGTACAGTCGTGGCCAAAAGTTTTGAGAATGACACAAATATTCATTTCCACAAAGTTTACTGCTTCAGTGTTTTTAGATATTTTTGTCAGATGTTATTATGGAATACTGAAGTATAATTACAAGCATTTCATAAGTGGCAAAGGCTTTTATTGACAATTACATGAAGCTGATGCAAAGAGTGAAAATTTGCATTGTTGACCCTTCTTTTTCAAGACCTCTGCAATCTGCCCTGGCATGCTGTCAATTAACTTCTGGGCCACATCCTGACTGATGACAGCCCATTCTTGCATAATCAATGCTTGGAGTTTGCTGGACTTTCTTGGGTGCCCTGAAGCCTTCCTCACAACAATTGAACCGCTCTCCTTGAAGTTCTTGATGATCCGATAAATGGTTGATTTAGGTGCAATCTTACTGGCAGCAATATCCTTGCCTGTGAAGCCCTTTTTGTGCAAAGCAATGATGACAGCACGTGTTTCCTTGCAGGTAACCATGGTTGACCGACGAAGAACAATGATTCCAAGCACCACCCTCCTTTTGAAGCTTGCAGTCTGTTATTCGAACTAAATCAGCATGACAGAGTGATCTCCAGCCTTGTCCTCGTCAACACTCACACCTGTGTTACAGAGAGAATCACTGACATGATGTCAGCTGGTACTTTTGTGGCAGGGCTGAAATGCAGTATAAATGTTTTGGGGGGATTTAGTTCATTTGCATGGCAAAGAGGGACTTTGCAATTAATTGCAATTCATCTGATCACTCTTCATGACATTCTGGAGTACATGCAAATTGCCATCATACAAACTGAGGCAGCAGACTTTGTGAAAATTAATATTTGTGTCATTCTCAAAACTTTTGGCCACGACTGTACAGTTATGTTTTCCTGTTACTGTTTTAGTCACTTTGAATCCATTTGCTGGAGCAAGAAAATTAATATTATTTATACACAGCAAGTCACCTGACAATAATGTGCTACTCTCTTTTTATTTACCTGTCACACTCCTGTCATGTCTTTGATATGAGCTGAGACACAAGGATGTGAGCTGCATGTCCAAGTTCGTGGGCTAGAAGAACCAGCCTCACATTTACATCTCCCCTGGAGCACTCCTGCAGCCTGGAGGAACTGTAAACACTCCTCCTAAATGCATCATGATCACCTTCACAGTGTGCACATTCTATCATGACAGAATTCCAGAATCCCTGGTTGGTGGGGTCTATAGTGATTTTCAGTCCAGTGTTTAGACAGTTAGGGTAAATCAAATCATGTACACGTTTGTTTATTTGTGACGTGGAATAAAAGACACTGTTGGCTGGCTGCTGTCTGGTTGATCGCTGCTAGTTGTCATCTTCATCTCAACTAATTTGCGTATTGACGCGCTGCTGCCGGCTACCTCATTTTCCTCCTTTTCCTGTACTGCCACTGCCTCGATTGGCTGATCAGGCTAATTTTTTATTTTATTCACTGCTTTTCTCGCATTGGCTAACTGAGATCGCCTATTTTTATTTACATACTGTAGGTATATTCTTCTAGATGTTCTCATTCAGTCTCTATACGTGGATTCTTCACAAGATATGTTTTCAAACAAGGAAGTGCTGTGCGGCACGTGAGGCCTTTTAACAAATCAGGTTGCCGGAAAAGGCCTTTAAATGCCCATAACCAATCGGATGTCAGGGAATTATTCATATTTCAGCACGAAGCATCACTTCTACAAAGGATATGTATGGACTAGCTAACAATATGCTGTGGAAAACAAGTTTTTGAATGATATATGATTCAACATGGAGCATTTTAAAAATAGCGGTTGAAGTTTGATATGAAACATGTCCTAAACGATATCATAACCGCCATCGATAAAAGACAATACTGTGCAGCCGTCTTCATCAACCTGGCCAAGGCTTTCGACTCTGTTAATCACCTCATTCTTATCGGCAGACTCAACAGCCTTGGTTTCTCAAATGACTGCCTCGCCTGGTTCACCAACTACTTCTCAGATAGTGTCAAATCGGAGGACCTGTTGTCTGGACCTCTGGCAGTCTCTATGGGGGTGCCACAGGGTTCAATTCTCGGGCCGACTCTTTTCTCTGTATACATCAATGATGTCGCTCTTGCGGCTGGTGATTCTCTGATCCACCTCGACGCAGACGACACCATTCTGTACACCTTTCTTTGGACACTGTGTTAACAAACCTCCAGATGAGCTTCATTGCCATACAACACTCCTTCCGTGGCCTCCAACTGCTCTTAAATGCAAGTAAAACTAAATGCATGCTCTTCCCGCCCGACTAGCATCATTACATTATTGGTTCTGATATAGAATATGTGGACAAATACAAATACCTAGGTGTCTGGTTAGACTGTAAACTCTCCTTCCATACTCACATTAAGCATCTCCAATCCAAAATTAAATCTAGAATCGGCTTCCTATTTCACAACAAAGCCTCCTTCACTCATGCTGCCAAACATACCCTCGTAAAACTGACTATCCTACAGATCCTTGACTTTGGCGATGTCATTTACAAAATAGTCTCCAACACTCTACTCAGCAAATTGGATTTAGTCTATCACAGTGCCATTCGTTTTGTCACCAAAGCCCCATATACTGTCCACCACTGCGACCTGTATGCTCTCGTTGGCTGGCCCTCGCTTCATATTCGTCGCCAAACCCACTGGCTCCAGGTCATCTAAAAGTCTTTGCTAGGTAAAGCCCCGCCTTATCTCAGCTCACTGGTCACCATAGCAACACCCACCCGTAGCACGCGCTCCAGCAGGTATATTTCATCCCCAAAGCCAAATCCTCCTTTGGCCGCCTTTCCTTTCAGTTCTCTGCTGCCAATGACTGGAACGAATTGCAAAAATCACTGAAGCTGGAGTCTTATATCACTGTTATAGAAATGTTGTTCTCAATGTTCATAAACTGAACTTCAATTAAACAAACTCTGTCTGTTACCCAGTATTTGTAAGATACTGGTTGAAATGAGACAGAGGCCCAATCTATAATTGTCAAATGTAGATTATTTATTCACGGGCGAGCTCTGAGCTCTAAAAGGTGTACACAGTCTTTTATATGGTACAATGTTGAAATACAAAGATACAAAATTCCCACCACTTCCCCCACCCTCTCCAAGAAAATAGTGTCTTCCCACAGTACCCATTCATTCCTTATCACAATCTTTGCACATAAGTCAAACTTGGGCGGTTCTGTTAACTATCTCTCCTGTCTTCAAGGGCCTTGGGCCTCTCGCATGTGTCTGGTAGAATCAAATAATTCTTTGTTCTCCCAGACACCCCCTAAATGAAGTCTTACTTCTGCACACCAAGTTAATATCTAGACACACATACATTAATTGGACTACCATTTGTCTTGTAACCCTATCTCTATTGCATACATTTCCAGAATGGAATGTTCTTAGTATTAAGTACAAACATTTAGTCATCAAAACATAAAATCTATAACAATCCACCCTTTTGACAAAATTTTTACACACAATCACCCATCTATATTGATTAGAATTAATAATGACACCACACCAAACCAATACATGTATTTACATCTGATCCTCATCAATTACTGTTCTAGGCCTATATCCAATCATAACTCTTCTAGGTAGGATTTTCATCATTATCTTCATGAAAAGAAACAGCATAACATTTAAGATTGTCTCATCAAACATGGGTTCCTCATGAGTAAAGGAACTGGAGCCATCTAGAGGGTCATGAAGCATGTATTCATCATTCCCCTGGTCAGAGCTCGGAATCGGTCCGTATCCCACCATCTGTTGTGTCATTGATTTCTCCAGAGTCCTGGAAATTAAACCGCTCACACACAGAATCACACAACACCCACAAAGTACTAACACAGTCATACAGGTAAACGTAGCCCACAACACAGTAATCATTACATTTTCCCATTGTCCAAACATATTGTCAAACCAACTCGTCAGAGCTGGAGCTATGTTATTGGGGAAGAAGGTACAGCACATTATTCCCCCACCCTTCTGCAGACAACCTATTTTGCCAGGTCATGAGGGAGGTGGCGGATAATTGTTCAGAGATTCCCATCACTGCATCTCTAGTCTCATTCACAAATCCTTGTTTATTATAATACATATAATTGATCCAATCAACATTTTTAGTTATTACCCACCAGAAGAGCGTAGTGATAAAACCCTCCCCAATCTGAGTCATAGCTTTATACTCGTCCTACATTAGAACCTATATTACTCCAGAACTGGTCTCTGATGTCTAATCCTAACTGGTTGGACCAATAATACCAGAATACAAGTGCCCCTCCACCCTTTAGGTAATGCCTGTCAGAGGCCTCCTGCATTGGTACAAGCCCACCACACATCAGTTATAGAATCTGTAAGGTTGAGAATTGTTTTCCTATACTTCTGAACCCAAATCAGTCACATTAACAGACATCTATTGAGATCCATTACAAGACCTGGGTCTTTCGTGAGGTTGGTCTCTACCGACTGGATTAATGAACAGGAAATATCGAGTCCACAATCATCAGTGTAAGCCCAATACCTTCATTCCATGTCTGTTCCTGTGACTCTTTGGAGGGTTTTAATTACCTAGGCCAGGAACAAGATGAAGTGGGTCCCAAACAGAAATATAAATCACAAAGTCCTGAATAATCTTATACAATTTATTATGCACCCATATTCCTGCTTTATTAGGGAAATGTTTAATATTTACCTTAAATCTCACTCTATATCCTTCTTATTCATGAGGGGTCGAGTATTATATAACTAGTCTTTTACTTCTTAAACCTGTCAGCGACCTATAATTCATACTAGAGGTGTTGAATCAGGATTTATAAAAAAGATAATCAAAACTATGATGCCGCTCAAGGTACCCCATATCCAAAAAACCGCCAACCCTCTCCTGCCCTTAGCCAGTCTGCTAGGTACCACCCCATACTCACACCTCTAGTGAACACACTACAGTGATGTTAGGTCGGGGTAGGAAATCTTCGTTAACAGAGGTGACCCCCAGACCCTATTGGTCCAGTTCTGCTCTTTAACTCTGCGTGTGCTCCACGGTGTTTGTATGTGCTCCTACCTTTCTGCAGTGGGTAACGTTGACCCAGGTTGCTCTTTCTGATATTCCAATGGCAAAGGCTGTGACCATCATAACCTGGTAGGGACCTTCCCAGCGCGGCTGCTTCCAGTCCTTTTTCTCCAGAGACTGCCACACCCAGTCACCAGGCTGGATCATATGGTTCACCTCCTTCTGTAGTTGTTCTGTTGGGCATAAAATCTCTGACACACAGGTGTGGTTAGCAAACAGCTTCTCATGTGATTTGCTACTGTATCTTCCTAACTCTAATTTCATCCTGTACTCAGGTGTGTCTATCTTAACCTACTTTTAATCATAGAATTCATGCATTCTATAATATTGTGTTAACAAAAAAAATTATTAAGTAATTTGTGTTGTCCAACAATCTCTACCATATTAACAATCATCTCTACCATATCCCTCCTGTTGATACAGGGCTCTGCCCCTGTATCAAAACACTACCATATCTAAAAATGGCTCTATCATAACAAATATCTAACAATTAATTTCTGCCTGCTGCACAGAATAGTGACTAGGTCGTGATTCATCCTCCAGGTTTTTAGTAAGGGTAACAACATTATACCCAGTTGTATTCGAAACATCTGAGTTCTACCTTGAAGACTCATCTATAAACATAGTAATTTCAGCGTATGGCAAAGGCAAATCAATTAGATCTGGTCTGGGGAGAACAACTTTCTCCGTCTCCACCACAAAGTCATGGGGGCACCCATCAGTGGCTATTGGGATTAAAGTAGAGGGGTTCAAAGTAGTACATCGCTCAATTGATAGATTTGGCATATTTAACAATATAATACAAGCCACTGGCTTATCCTTCTTCCCCCATGTTTCTAGGTCAAAGCTGACCTCATGACCCCCTCCCTACAGTCCACAGTCTGAG
>QNTS01001848.1:12510-25646 GCA_003317085.1 Hucho hucho
CACACACACACACACACACACACACACACACACACACACACACACACACACACACACACACACACACACACACACACACACACACACACACACACAAGCAAGCCCAGCCTCAATAGAGCCATTGAGTCAAACCAACACCTTAGCTGGGGTGGTACCTGTTTATATTATATAGCTGTAGATGCAGCTCCTATTTCCTCCGGCTGGCTTGTTGCTGCTGAGCACTGTAGCACTTAGTTACATAGATGACATATAGGACCAGACAGACAGGACGTTTTCCCCGTCTGCTCACAAGGTCCTAATTATCTTCTATGCCTATAGAATACACTTGTGCTCTTACTTTGTTTAAGGCATGAAGTCACACAGTATAACGCCACACTTAGTTTGGAGTGTCTCGATTTCTCAGTCTTACTGAGTAACTATTGACTAGGAAGAACCTTGTATGTTTAATGTGAGCAGAGCGGGGATTCTTGGAGCAGCCTAAGGGCAAAGCATTGAGCTAATGATAGTGAGTCACGGTGTAATGAATCTTTATTATTTATCCTCCATTAGATATAAAACTATAAGGAGTGAGTGTGCATGGTTAAGTCCTCATTGATAAGCCTAATTCATCTTCATTTGATCTCAATTTGATCACTCTTTTATTGCTGAGAATTTTCCTGCGCCGCATGAAACGCAGATGAGTGTTGTGATTTACATAAATTCACTGAAAACCTGCAGTAACACACGGTTATATCAACAGTGTCCCACTTCTCATGTGCATGCCGTCAAATCAAAGGTACTCCTTCGATATATAAAGTTGTTTTTGACGAAATTGGAAACGTGTCAGTTTGTCACTTTCACAAGGTTGGAGTAATAACATGTTCAGCTACTTAAGACATTGGCTCGAGTCTTGTGCCTTTAGAAATCGAGAAATTATCAACTTAGGAATCGGTTTTATTGACTTGGCAAACCCCAAACCCCGGTCTGGTCTGCCGAGCTAGTTTTTTTGCAAGTGTTCCCGGAAGTCTTGCGATGTTAGGCCTCTGGGTTTAGGTACTCTATGGTGCTGCCCAGTAGCACAGCGTTTTAAGGCACTTTATCTCAGTGCTAGAGGTGTCACTACAGACACCCTGGTTCGAATCCAGGCTGTATCACAACCGGCTGTGATTGGGAGTCCCATAGGGCGGCGCACAATTGGCCCAGCATCATCCAGGTTTGGCCGGTGTAGGCCGTCATTGTAAATAAGAATTTGTTCTTAACTGACTTGCCTAGTTACATTTTTTTTATATTTTTTTTTAAATACCCTTCAACCAAACTAACAACCATTTCTTCAGTAAAAATGTTTTTAAAATAAAACACAAAACACTCTTCACTGTGCTGATACAGTGTGCTTGTGATTGCCTCCTAGAGAAATGAAGTCATGAAGCAATGAAGATGAAGAAAGAGAAGAAGATGAAGGACAAAACAACCTCATCAGTAGCCTTACTCTGTGGTAACATGACGGCTGTGTATTTAAAGTGTGTACTCAGCAATCTGCCTCGTTGCATGAATTGGCGATGTCAATCTGCCTCCACCCTCTCCAAGATGAACTGCCCTAGCATTAACACAGGTGTCAGAGACAGGAACAAATGGCTGCTGACTTAATGTACTGAATAGAGAACACAGAACAGAGGACTCATGATCTGAAGGACGTTCTGTAGCCCACAAATGTAGCATGTATAGACTGCAAACGTAACCACGAACCCTCGAATTATCATTACGTATACCCAAGGGGAACAACTACTTCAATGTCTCAGAGTTAGTGACGTCACCGGTTGAAACACTACTAGCGCGCACCGCTAACTAGTTAGCCATTTCACATCAGTTACGCTCACCCCCTTTGACCTCCTCCTTCTCCGCAGCAACTCCAGCAGCTGGGTAGAGCCAAACTGAGTTATTTGAGTCAACAGCATCAATGTAACAGTATTGCTTCTGTCCCTCTCCCCACCCCAACCTGTGCTTGAACCAGGGACACTCTGCACACATAAACAACTGCCTCCCATGAAGCATCGTTACCTATCGCTCCACAAAAACCACGGCGCCCTTGCAGAGCAAGGGAAACAACTACTTTAAGGTCTCAGAGAGAGTGACATCACCGATTGAAACGCTACTAGCACACACCGCTAACTAGCTAGCCATTTCACACCAGTTACATACAGACCACAAATGTATAGAGGAGGTTAACATGAAATGAGAACAGCACGGCCAGGCACACATTTTGTACTGTTGTGATTCTGGATTGCCCGATAACTAGCAACAATGACAAGAAACTGCCGTATCGGGAATCTTAAGTGGCTCGTTTCAGCTAGTTTTATCTTGTTCTTGATATCATGTCTTGTTTTGAGGTGTTTTGACGGATGTCACGTCTATGCTAATATGGCAAACATTTGCTAGCTAGCTAACCAACAAATGTAACAATGTATTTGAGAGACAACATGTCCGCATTGTGTAACTTAATTCATGTATTCACTTAACATTGGAGATTAAATATAGTTTATAATTTGGTCATACCAAGCCAACCCTGTCTGTTTTGCCCTATAGTTACGCACACGTCGGTTTTGTTGCTAATCAACTAACCCGTCTATAGAACCGGGTTTGACACACACACACCACACACACATTTCAGATTGTCTGTTATTTTATTGACAACCCATTCTGACTCCAGCCCAGTTCCCCACAGCAGTAACAAAGGTTGGAGAGTGTTAATGTAAATGTTTCACTCACTCTGCCAGGTTAACTGCCAAGTTTAAAGAAATGCAATGTTGACTCGGACTACTGCAGAAGTCTCTCTCTCTTTCTCTCACTCACTGACTCCATCCCTCCCATCTGATGTCTGTCCCCCATGTACTGGATTTGCAGAAATATGTACTTTCATTGTCTCTCTCCGACGCTTTGCAGTGTCAACACCGTTTACACAAAACACCCATTGCTGGATTGTAACCCTGCCACTCTGCATAACATTCCATCAAATTATACTTCAGAATTCCTTTCAATATTCACAGCTCTGCTGCAAACTAATATCCAAGGTATTCTCAATGCCTTTATAAGTTTCAAGGGAAAGCAAAGCATTTGAAAAGGAGAAAAAAGTTCAGTCTGGTTACCAAGCCAAAACATTCAACATGCAGCGATGAGTCACTCATCAAGATAGGGCCAGAGTGAATACTACACAGGCTGACACAGCCACGCAAGCCCAAGGCTGCTCCAACTACCCACCTGAGCACTGTTGAGCAATAGTAGACCATCTATGCCTGTTGCTGGGTAAAAACACTCCTCCACCCCTTGATCTGATTGGTCAGCACAGCCTTGGTGGCCCCTCCCTTTGGAACTCTTGTGTCTCTGCTGAGGAGAGCAGTTTGAGTGAGTGAGTGAGTGAGTGAGTGAGTGAGTGAGTGACTAGGTAGGTAGGTAGAATTGTCTTCCCCCAAGCACTGATCTAGGGTCAGATGTTATGTTATCCCTCTAATGGTTAAGTTTAGGATTTGGTCGTAAGCTATTCTGATTCCAGATCGTGGTTGGAAACAACTTCAACCAACTTCCAACTTGAGACTGACTAACGGACTAAATTAGTGACAAGACTTCATTTGTGTTGCTATCCCTGTTCTCTGGTTCCAATGGTTGTGACCCTGAGGGCAGACACAGTGACACATACTGTGCTGTTAGAGTAGGCAGGGGGTCTAGACTGTGACACACGTGGCTAATTGGCACTTGACATTAAGATGAGAGAGCACGGTGACTTGACTTGAGTTGCATATAATCAACCATGACCTCTCTCTCTCTTGCTTCCGGTCACTTGCACTCTTCTAACTCACACACACACACACACACACACACACACACACACACACACACACACACACACACACACACACACACACACACACACACACACACACACACACACACACAAACACTCACATACAGACACACACTCACATACACACCCACACTCCTAGTCAGATAGAGGAAATATGGGATCAGTGGGCTTAGCGTGCCTGCTCCATCCATCATCAGTTAACGTTGTTGTTTTGTCAAAGGCAAATCCTTTCCCCGTTTCCATATTTTTAACATCCAGTCGTAATCCCCCGGTGGCACCTAAAACAGGCTGCTGTTGATTCATACTGACGATAATCATGTTCCATCAGAAATGCATGCAGGGCGGATCATATTCCTTTTCCTGTTTTAACAGCTTGTTCCAAATGGACTAATAATTCAACAGTAAAGATTTAAAGGGACAGGAACACAATGTCCAGTTGTCCTCAGCAGACAACGTGTAAAAAACGTAATGTTTTTTATACCTGTTTAGGTTGCTTTATCGGTTTGTTAGCACTATGAATTTTAAACATGAGTCGGTTCATGAGAATAAACAATGTTACACCTGGACGTATGACTGATTGGTGTGAGTATGATTGGTTGGTGTGAGTATGATTGGTTGGTGTGAGTATGATTGGTTGGTGTGAGTATGTTGGTTGGTGTGAGTATGATTGGTTGGTGTGAGTATGATTGGTTGGTGTGAGTATGATTGGTTGGTGTGAGTATGATTGGTTGGTGTGAGTATGATTGGTTGCAAGAGCTCAAAACAATGACGGTCGCAAATGTCAAGCTTGATTTTCTCCTGATCTCCTCTATTTCTGGAATGACGTATCTGAGGTGGGAGGATGGGAACAAGTCTTACCAAATATTCAAAAATCTCAGGATGAGTCAAGGACACTTTTTCATAACAAGCAAATGGTAGAATTTCCCAGTATCCAGAAATATGACTGAGCAGCCAACAACATATTCATTTTCATAAATGATGGTTTGTATTCCAGTCATTTATCTGACTGTGGTTCTTTAAGTGTTATGCACTCTGGAACCCATTGAAAGACGTAAATATTCTCGTGAGCCACACTACAAACAAAACTAGTGTTCTAGCCACAATCCAGTTTTGAGACGCTACTGGTCCCAAACCCACCATTTGGGAAACATTGATACTATCGATCATAATGAAGGATCAGAGTGAACATCAAATTCCATATTGTGCGTCCCTATCTGTATAAATGGATAGATGAGTATAAACAACATGTGGACACATTCAGAGCTAATCATGCATGCATGCACACTGTCCTTACAGTGTTTGATTGTGACTAGTTGCAAAGCCCAGTAGCTCTCAGCACAAGGTGGGCCCGTATTTGCCTGAGTTATAAAACCTCAACAAATCAGGAAATCAAACAGTAATGAAAGCAGGATTTGTGGGGATAAAGAGAGGAGGCTTTTTGATGAAACTATTGTCAGAGGGGACATGTGGGGAAGAGAGGAAGATAGAAATATGTACAGTAGATAGAAGGGTGTTTGCTGATTAGCCCTCACGGAAGTCGCATATGCACACTGTATTCAAATGGTATGCTAATATACATGTGGAACAAATCCTACCTTCAAATACATGCACGATTTGCACACACAGTAACTTTGAAGCAAGTCATGCTTTGACGTCAATGCACTTTTTACTGTTAGTTGTCCAGTGGCTATTTCCTTTTGAAAACCTCCTAACTGGTTAATAATTAGCGCTTGTCAACTGGTGTATTTTTGCATTATTGTTTATGTCGAGTTCTGCACTCGTGGTCCGCTAAATGGGTAGATGTAATGTAAGTTGTTCCCTGCTGATGCATATTGTATCTCCCAGGCAGCAGATGGGCGGAGCTCCAAAGGGCACTGCATCACTTGGCCTGGTGCACAACACAGTCATCCTCCTGGGCCAACAGAGAAAGAGAGAGTGAAAGAGAGAGAGAGAGAGAGAGAGAGAGAAAGAAAGAAAGAAAGAAGAAAAAAAGAGAGGGAGACAGAGGGAGAGAGAGATGGGGTGGAGAGAAGGGGGAGAGAAGGAGAGATGGGGTGAGAGAGAGCCAGAAGGAATGAAGGAGAGAGAGGGGAAGGGATGTCCTGCCAAAAACGTTGAAAAGTACAAAAAGAGGAGGGGCCCTATCAGCAGGTCACACACGATTGGTGGCCTCTGCACACGTTCAGATCCCACCCACCGACCCAGCCAGCAATCCACCTTTGATTCCCATGCTACAGAGCGTTGCACGCCATAAACTAACTCACCATGTACATGACCTTTCACCTTCCATTCACTTTGTTTGGCCAAAGAGGGTGGTGATGGAGTGTAAACTTTAGACATTAGTAAAGTGGAACAAACCAGCTCCTGTGACGAAGGGACTAATACTGACAGTGAGTTAAAACAGTGGGTTACATTACATTGAGTAGTAGCCAGTATATGGGTTTGCCTGGGCTGTGTGTAAAGGGTAGACGATAGTAGGAACTGTCAGCGTGGCTATTTGATGTCCCTACTGCGATAACAGCTGATCCCAAACAAAGGGCATTTGGTCATAACAACAGAGAGTCATGGAAGGAGGAGAGAGAAGGTCTCATCAAAGGTTCCTCCACTAATTAATCTTTCATTTAGTTGACATGGACAATGAACAATAATCAGCATTTGAAAGGTCATCAGTATTCCCATAGGCTAAATCATATCAAATAAACCATCAACAATGTTAGTTGAGGACACGTTAAAAACGAATAAAACAACACAAGAATTTCATCATCAATATCATTACCCTGGGAATCACAGAATTCTGTTTGGTGTCCTTTGTCAGTCTCAGCTGTGAAGACAGCAGTGACCGATCAGAATTCTGTCTGGGGTCCTTTGTCAGTCTCAGCTGTGAAGACAGCAGTGACTGCTCCGAACCCCAGACGAAGGTCAGAGACCTGGAAAATTCAACTTATTTTCCTGCATGGCAGTTCTCTAAAGGTCAGTGCTATCTTATCACAGGCTAGCCCAATCTCCGCTCTCTCCCGTGGGTTGACTGGAGGACCAGCCAGTGGCAACCCTCCTCTCCCTCCACCCCTGCTCCCCTCCATGCCTCTCCCACCTGGCATCGCACGACGGGTGCCCTCCCCTCCTCCTGCTCTCGTTCTCAAGGCCGAGAAGAGATAGCAAGGGACGGAAAAAAACAGGGGGAGGAAAAAGGAAAAATAAACACGGTCACTCTGGCCCGAAGCAGTGAGGACCAGGAAAGCAGGCGAGCAGACCGGGGAATAGTAGATTTTATTAGCTCTACAGGGAAAAGGCCGAGCTAAACAGAATGTGAAGCTGACCATTCTGATAACCGCACATCTGCAATCATTAACAGATGGAGGTTATTTTCTCCCTTTCTCTCTGTCTCTGTCTCTTTCTGAAAGAAAAACACTTGTTTGGCAGCTTGGGTTAATTTAAAGGTCCCGTTTAAAGGTTATACGCTATCATTTGTATTTCAACGACGTCTTGCTCCCCACACCCAATGAGATAGAGTTGAATCCTAGTCCGTCAATATCATTACCACACTCCTCTCGCCTCAATACATGAGAAATGACAAAGAAACATACTGCAGGAGCCAATCAGAGCCCAACAGCCTATTGATTGGGCTATAGCTTGATGGCAAACAATCCCTTTCATAATTCAATCTAGGAAAGTGGTTGGTGGTTCTGATAATCATACACTGAGTATACAAAATATTAGGAACACCTTCCTGATATTGAGTTGCACCCCCCCTTTTGCCTTCAGAAGATGTTGACTCCAATGCCTCCCACAGTTGTGTCAAGTTGGCTGCATGTCCTTTGGGTGGTGGATCATTCTTGATACACACAGGAAACTGTTGAGCGTGAAAAAGCCAGCAGCGTTGCAGTTCTTGACACAAACCGATACGCCTGGCAGCTACTACCATACCCTGTTCAAAGGCACTTAAATCTTTTGTCTTGCCCATTCACCCTCTGAATGGCACACATACACAGTCCATGTCTCAATTGTCTCAAGGCTTACAAATCCTTCTTTAACCTGTCTCTTCCCCTTCATCTACACTGATCGAAGTGGATTTTACAAGTGACATCAATAAGTTATCATAGCTTTCACCTGGATCAGGAGGCTAAAGAAATTTGGCTTAAAACCTAAAACCCTCACAAACTTTTACAGATGCACAATTGAGAGCATCCTGTCTGGCTGTATCACCGCCTGGTACGGCAACTGCACCACCCACATCCGCAAAGCTCTCTAAAGGGTGGTGCAGTCTGCCCAACGCATTACTGGGGGCAAAATACCCGCCCTCCTGGACACCTACAGCACCCGATGCCATAGGAAGGCCAAGAAGATCATCAAGGACATCAACCAACCGAGCCACTGCCTGTTCACCCCGCTATCATCCAGAAGGCGAGGTCAGTACAGGTGCATCAAAGCTGGAACAGAGAGACTGAAAAACAGCTTTTATCTCAAGGCCATCAGACTGCTAAACAGCCATCACTAGCACATCAGGGGCGGCTGCCTATAGACATAGATTAGAAATCACTGGCCACTTTTAGAAATGGATCACTAGCCACTTTAATAATGTTCCGTATCTAGCATTACTCATCTCATATGTATAAACTGCACTCCACACTATTCTACGCTATCTTAGTCACTTTTAAATTGTGTTTACATATTGCAACACCCATATCATATGTATATACTGTATTGTATTCTATACTACACCACTGACTGTTAAACAGCCATCTCCAGCATATCAAAGGCTGCTGCCTATAGACAGATTAGGAATCTGGCCACTTTAAGGAAATGAAACACTAGCAACTTAAATAATGTCTCTGTATCTTACATTACTCATCTCATATGTGTAAACTGTACTCTATACTATGCCACTGTATCTTAGTCCAATGCCACTCTGACATATACAGTGAGGGAAAAAAGTATTTGATCCCTTGCTGATTTTGTACGTTTGCCCACTGACAAAGAAATTATCAGTCTATAATTTTAATGGTAGGTTTATTTGAACAGTGAGAGACAGAATAACAACAAAAAAATCCAGAAAAAACACATGTGAAAAATGTTATAAATGGAATAGCATTTTATTGAGGGAAATAAGTATTTGACCCCCTCTCAATCAGAAAGATTTCTGGCTCCCATGTGTCTTTTATACAGGTAACGAGCTGAGATTAGGAGCACACTCTTAAAGGGAGTGCTCCTAATCTCAGTTTTTTACTTGTATAAAAGACACCTGTCCACAGAAGCAATCAATCAATCAGATTCCAAACTCTCCACCATGGCCAAGACCAAAGAGCTCTCCAAGAATGTCAGGGACAAGATTGAAGACCTACACAAGGCTGGAATGGGCTACAAGACCATCACCAAGCAGCTTGGTGAGAAGGTGACAACAGTTGGTGCGATTATTCGCAAATGGAAGAAACACAAAGAACTGTCAATCTCCCTCGGCTTGGGGCTCCATGCAAGATCTCACCTCGTGGAGTTGCAATGATCATGAGAACGGTGAGGAATCCGCCCAGAACTACACGGGAGGATCTTGTCAATTATCTCAAGGCAGCTGGGACCATAGTCACCAAGAAAACAATTGGTAACACATTACGCCGTGAAGGACTGAAATCCTGCAGCGCCCGCAAGGTCCCCCTGCTCAAGAAAGCACATACATGCCCGTCTGAAGTTTGCCAATGAACATCTGAATGATTCAGAGGACATCTGGGTGAAAGTGTTGTGGTCAGATGAGACCAAAATGGAGCTCTTTGGCATCAACTCAACTCGCCGTGTTTGGAGGAGGAGGAATGCTGCCTATGACCCCAAGAACACCATGCCCACCGTCAAACATGGAGGTAGAAACATTATGCTTTGGGAGTGTTTTTCTGCTAAGGGGACAGGACAACTTCACCGCATCAAAGGGACGATGGACGGGGCCATGTNGCCAAGGCAACAAAGGAGTGGCTCAAGAAGAAGCACATTAAGGTCCTGGAGTGGCCTAGCCAGTCTCCAGACCTTAATCCCATAGAAAATCTGTGGAGGGAGCTGAAGGTTCGAGTTGCCAAACGTCAGCCTCGAAACCTTAATGACTTGGAGAAGATCTGCAAAGAGGAGTGGGACAAAATCCCTCCTGAGATGTGTGCAAACCTGGTGGCCAACTGCAAGAAACGTCTGACCTCTGTGATTGCCAACAAGGGTTTTGCCACCAAGTACTAAGTCATGTTTTGCAGAGGGGTCAAATACTTATTTCCCTCATTAAAATGCTATTCCATTTGTAACATTTTTCACATGCGTTTTTCTGGATTTTTTTGTTGTTATTCTGTCTCTCACTGTTCAAATAAACCTACCATTAAAATTATAGACTGATAATTTCTTTGTCAGTGGGCAAACGTACAAAATCAGCAGGGGATCAAATACTTTTTTCCCTCACTGTATGTATATATATTCTTAATCCATTCCTTAATTAGATTTACATGTATTTTGGGTATATGTTGTGAAACTGTTAGATATTACTGCACTGTCGGAGCTAGAAGCACAAGCATTTCGCTACACCTGCAATAACATCTGCTAATCACGTGTATGTGACCAATAATTTGATTTGATTTGATTCACCAGGTCAGTCTATGTCATGGAAAGAGCAGGTGTTCTTAATGTTTTGTACACTCAGTGTATACGCAGAGGTGACAACCCCCGTGTTTATATTCTGTGTGTTAATGAAGTGGCCCTGACTTGCAGCACTGATGCCACTCGTTGCAGTAATTGGAAATCAGATGTATGTATTTTACATGAGACACGCAATCAGTGTGTTTGTTGTATGGCGGTGTTATGTTGTCACACACGGGGAGAGTATGCAACCGATGTTTGCTTTGTATGTTGAGCACAGTGGGGAGAGAGAGGGAATGCGTTAAGGCTGTCTTTAAAGGGCTTTTTACAGCAGGCTATTTACTACCCACAAACTGATTGCCTATCAGTGTCAACACAATGGCTGCGTGATGAGCATGTGTGAATGCATGTGTGTGTGTGTGTGTGTGTGTGTGTGTGTGTGTGTGTGTGTGTGTGTCTGTGTGCGCGTGTGTGCATGCCTGCTTCCTGCTTCTATGTGTGTGTGTCTGGTCACCTCAAAGAGTGAGGATCAGATGGTTGGTTACTGCCAGCCAGACTGTGTCTGGTTAATGTGTCCATTAATTCTATGCAGAATTCAAGTGATTTGTTTAGGAACACAACCCTGCAAAGCAGCTGGTCCTCTCTCTACCTCATTTACATATTCCGCCTCAGAAGAAAGATGTAAATCATCTCTGCTGAGGTATAAATGCATGAACTCTGTGCGGTTACACAGAGAATTGAATGTGTATCTTTGAATACATGGTTAGTGATTATACAAGCAATATATTTGCTGGTGTTGGTGTTGTCGGGTTAAACAGGAATTTGCAAGACCTAGAGTGCCTATCCACTTGAAATCCTTTCAGCTTCAAATTAGCATGTTATTGCCGTTATCTTCAATTTGAGTTCACCAACCCCCACCACTGAAGCTGACATAGAGGGGTACAGTTGGTAGACAGGTTATGGGGGGTTCAAAATAAAACATGAGCTCAGAGCTGAGGGGAGAGGGTAGGCTCTCTCTCTCTTTCTCTCTCTCACACACACACACACACACACACACACACACACACACACACACACACACACACACACACACACACACACACACACACACACACACACACACACACACACACACACACACACACACACACAGCTGAGGGGAGTCACTTGTGTTTATGGCCGTGGGATGGATATCCACCTGTGGCTCACTACCCCCACAACAACTACCCACACAGTCCCCACTGACACCTGCTGTGTGTGTGTGTGTGTGTGTGTGTGTGTGTGTGTGTGTGTGTGTGTGTGTGTGTGTGTGTGTGTGTGTGTGTGTGTGTGTGTGTGTGTGTGTGTGTGTGTGTGTGTGTGTGTGTGTAGGTGTGTAAGTGTCTACGTGTCTGATGTGTTCATGCAATTAGCCAACAGACAGAATAATAACAGGTAAAATAGCTTGTTTACCATCAACTTTTACTCTGTTGGTACAGTATCTCATATTTGACCTTGTGAATGTCACACAGAGCTCCTTGATGGTGTTTTTCTTGTAAGCTCCCTACTGCCTAAGGCCTGAACCACATAGCTTTGAACCCAAGAGCTTCCCTCTGGCTATCCTGATCAACCAGAAACAGTCCTATGAGCAAGCTCTAACTAGCAACACTCCAATCTCTGTATTAGTGGTGAGAGGCTAACACTTTGAGGATAATTAAAGTTTGTTTGTCAGTTTAATTTAAGACGGGAAAAACACTCTGTGGTTTAGGTTTCCACACTGTAAAAACGCCCCTCTGTTGTGTACTAACTGTTGTGTGTCCCTAATGGCACTCCTGCACTACGTTTGACTAAAGCCCCATGGGTCCTGGTCAAAAGCAGTGCACTACATAGGAAATAGGGAGCCGTTTGAGACTCAGCCAGTGTATTCTTTCATGGTGCTATAGGAAGGAGCCAAAACAACTAGTAATACCAGTAGTCATGACGCTGCAATCAAGTGTTGCCTAACTACTGCAATAAGTCAAGAGAGCAAACTTGACTGTAATGTTTCAAACATTGAGAACATTATTCAAAACAAAATCTATACATTCCATTCCATATCTATTGTATGGCTGAGAAAGAGTGAAGAGAGGGGGAGAGAGGGGGAGAGAGAGAGAGAGAGAGAGAGAGAGAGAGAGAGAGAGAGAGAGGAGCACCCCTCCCTTGGTAGTGAGAGAAAGGGCAACCTCCTAATGATTGTCTGCAGGCTGTCCTGTGTGCATGTGCGAGTGCGTAAATATCTGTACTTTTTTTGTGTGCACACCTGCATGTGCTTGTATTGTTGCCTGCATGTGTATGTGTGTGAGTGTGTCAGTGACAGCAGCAGCCATCAAGGCCTGTCATGTCCTCTGAGACCCTCAGACAGCTCCTGTCACAGGACACAGCTGGGAGTCTATACTGGGACAGGAGTCATGGCTCCCCCACTCTAATGTGACAAACAGCCACAACTCACCTCCCTGGGCCTCAGGATCAGGACACAAGCACTGCTCTTTATGGAGGCTAATAGCCTTCTGACAAACAGGCTAACACACACACATCACACATGCATGCCAGCATGCAAACGCTCATGCACACACACACACACACACACACACACACACACACACACACACACACACACACACACACACACACACACACACACACACACACACACACACACACACACACACACACACACACACACACACACACG
>QNTS01001848.1:27909-46884 GCA_003317085.1 Hucho hucho
ATATACACACACACACCTCTGCTCGTCATTCAACCTATTCACCCTAGAGGGAATCTACTGAGGTAAACCAGTCAAAGGTGAAGATATAATGTATCTGTGAGGGAGAGGGATAGATGATAGAAAACAGCAGGAGCCATCTGGTAAAGCCATCCAGCTAAAGGCTCCCCAGTCGCAAACGGACGCAGATATCAGGGAGCGAGTGCAAGTGTCATGTTCTACTGCCTAACATAAGTCTTCCCGTCTGAACTGGCCTGTTTGTAATATTTTATTGTCACACCCACTTCAGCCAATCAGGGAGAACATTCCCTCTGAGAGAGCGCACATCCAAAACAGATGGCTCACCAGCTCAGACCTTTTTTGCCACGGGTAACAAGCCAGAGAAGCAGTTGATTGGCTAACTGTGTGACAGGTGGCGTTGGACTACTTCCTGTTCTATCCCCTCATCGTTACCAACCCAGCTGGTGAATTATGGATACTTAGACCCTCTAGAGGTGCTCAGTTCCTGGAACAGCACTTTTAAGGCAGAGATAGTCTTGCAGAATTATTTGCGTTCAGATGCTTTGGAAACTGACTTTGACAACAGGAGAGGGTTTCAAAGAGTTCTCTCTGAACCTTAGTTGACGCTAAACCTTACGGTGACATCAGAGTCATGTTCGCTTGGCACAAAACAGGTAACGTTTTAAAACAATAAAAAAATGATTGCACAAGTTCAGGAAGTACCTCCCTAGGTTGGGTTTGTACAGACAACTGAAAGCACTATCGATATACAGTATATCCAACGTGGGCCTACTTGAAGACAGGCAATCTTTAATATACTGTAAGACCACACCTGTCTATGATCTGCTCATGTGCAGTCTATGTGAACGACAGTGTATTATCCAATTAAATACACATCTCATAATACTGTGGCATACTACAGCAGTGTGCCGTAGGGATTGTGTGTTATTGCAGCATTTTGTATGTCCATATGAAAATATATACAGTACCAATCAAAAGTTTGGACACACCTACTCATTCAAGCGTTTTTCTTTATTTTTTACTACTTTCTACATTGTAGAATAATAGTGAAGACATCAAAACTATGAAATAACACATATGGAATCATGTAGTAACCCAAAAAGTGTTAAACAAATCAAAATATATTTTAGATTTTAGATTCTTCAAAGTAGCCACCCTTTGCCTTGATGACAGCTTTGCACGCATTCTCTCAACCAGCTTCATGAGGAATGCTTTTCCAACAGTCTTGACGGAGTTCCCACATATGCTGAGCACTTGTTGGCTGGTTTTTCCTCCACTCTGCGGTCCAACTGATCCCAAACCATCTCAATTGGGTTGAGGTCGGGTGACTGTGGAGGCCAGGTCATCTGATGCAGCACTCCATCACTCTCCTTGGTCAAATAGCCCTTACACAGCCTGGAGGTGCTGTTCTGTTGAAAAACAAATTATAGTCCCACTAAGCACAAACCAGATAGGATGGTGTATCGCTGCAGAATGCTGTGGTAGCCATGCTGGTTAAGTGTGCCTTGAATTCTAAATAGTCACTGACAGTGTCACCAGCAAAGCACCCCCACACCATCACACCTCTTCCTCCGTGCTTAACGGTGGGAACCACACATGTGGAGATCATCCGTCCACCTACTCTGCATCTCACAAAGACACGGCGGTTGGAACCAAAAATCTCAAATTTGAGATTTGGTGTCCTTTAGTAGTGGTATCTTTGCAATTCGACCATGAAGGCCTGATTCACACAGTCTCATCTGAACAGTTGATGTTGAGATGTCTGTTACTTGAACTGCAATCTGAGGTGCAGTTAACTCTAACAAACTTATCTTCTGCAACAGTGGTAACTTTGGGTCTTCCTTTCCTGTGGCGGTCCTCATGAGAGCCAGCTTCATCATAGCACTTGATGGTTTTTGCAACTGCACTTGAAGAAATGTTCAAAGTTCTTGACATTTTCCGGATTGACGGTCCATCTTAAAGTTATGATGGACTGTCATTTCTCTTTGCTTATTTGAGATCTTCTTGCCACAATATGGACTTGGTCTTTTACCAAATAAAGCTATCTACTGTATACCACACCTACTTTGTCACAACACAACTGATTGTCTCAAACGTATTAAGAAGGAAAGACATTTCACAAATTAACTTTTAAATGCATTCCAGTTGACTATCTCATGAAGCTGTATGAGAGAATGCCAAGAGTGTGCAAAGCTGTCATCAAGGCAAAGGGTGGCTACTTTGAAGAATCTCAAATATAAAATATATTTTGATTTGTTTAAGACTTTTTTGGTTACTACATGATTCCATATGTGTTATTTCATAGTTTTGATGTTCACTTAATATTCTACATTGTAGAAAATAGTCAAAATAAAGAAAAACCCTTGAATGAGTAGGTGTGTCCAGCTATATTCTCTCATTCATATTAGATCATACATTAGTCTACATATGAGAAATACTACTCCCAACACACAGAGGCTCAACAGTTTGAAAGGGAATCCACAGGCCACAGCAACAGAAAATGAATAAAGGTTGTTTATGATATGAACAGTAACTCTGTCGTCTCTCATACGTAGCCAATAAAGGCAGGTCCCTATATTAAAGGATAATTTACTGTATTAGAGGTATAGAGAGATTTGCCTGTGAGGTGTGAAAGTGGGCACATGTACTGTACTGTTCCCTGTACCTGTTCCCCCCGCCGCCCCCCCCCCTCATCTCCTTTCCTCTCCTCGCCGTGATTCGTGATTCATATTAGACCCATAAAGCATTGGGGCAGAGCGCTATTTGACAGGGGGCATAAATCCACGGGTACATGCTGCTGAAGTGATGAAAATCAAAATGTGTGAATAACCTCCCCCCTTTCCTTGACACTCTCCAATCCCATCTACCACAACTCCACTCCAAATAATATAATGTCCCAAGGTATAATGTTTTTTGTCAATAGACAGGCTAACACAAGGCTATTGCCGACAAATGTTGGGCTGTTTTGGTAGCCATTTTAATCTCTGAGTGGAAGGATTTGAAGAGTTTATATTTTTAGATTGTTAGGAGCCAGATGTACGGGGTAAGCCTGTTTTAATGTGACACAGAGGCTGCATCACAAATGGCACCCACTTCCCTTTATAGTGCACTACTTTAGTGCACTACTTTTGAACAGGTCCCATAGAGCTCTGATCAAAAGTAGTTCACTATAGGGAATAGGGTGCCATTTGGGACAAAGCCACAGAGCTATTGTGGTGACCTTCAGGGGTGTGAAGGCGTGTTGGCCAATGTGCTCTCTCCTCTATAAAACACACTCTGACGCCTCGGCACAGAGGATGGAGGCAGACTTATTACACAGAGTAAAGTGGGATCAGGACATGGACGTGAGTTACCCACACTGGCATGTTGATGTGCACACACACTCTTTACATGCCTTTACGGGGTTAAAGGCCAGCCCTTTGGTCTAAATATCCACCTAGTCCTGGTCACACATTCCCAGTGTCTCCTCTAGCTTGGCTGATAGTACACAGCCTGCCTGGCTGGTATACGGAGATATGCTCTGTTTTCCTCCTTCTAGATATTCAGCAAATGTTTACACAGCGATGATAAACCATTTTGCTAATGTTTGCACAGTCTACAGCCTAGGCTACGCTGCATAAAACAATCCGAATTATGATTAAAAACAACAATGTCAGCAAGTACACTGCAAACAGTAAAGTATGCCCTTTAAAATTCTGAATGTGTCTATGACTGCGCTGAGAGTCAGCCAGTCTAAGTTACACATTAATAGGCATTTGGATGCATTTTCAATTTGTTGGATATTACATCATATATTTCATGTCAATCATTCGTTTACATCACATAGCTCAGCAAATCAAATCAAATTGTATTTGTCACATGCTCCGAGTACAGTCGTGGCCAAAGGTTTTGAGAATGACACAAATATACATTTTCACAAAGTCTGCTGCCTCAGTTTGTATGATGGCAATTTGCATATACTCCAGAATGTCATGAAGAGTGACCAGATAAATTGAAATTAATTGCAAAGTCCCTCTTTGCCATGCAAATGAACTAAATCCCCCCAAAACATTTCCACTGCATTTCAGCCCTGCCACAAAAGGACCAGCTGACATCATGTCAGTGATTCTCTCGTTAACACAGGTGTGAGTGATGACAAGGACAAGGCTGGAGATCACTCTGTCATGCTGATTGAGTTAGAATAACAGACTGGAAGCTTCAAACGGAGGGTGGTGCATGGAATCATTGTTCTTCCTCTGTCAAACATGGTTACCTGCAAGGAAACACGTGCCGTCATCATTGCTTTGCACAAAAAGGGCTTCACAGGCAAGGATATTGCTGCCAGTAAGATTGCACCTAAATCAACCATTTATCGGATCATCAAGAACTTCAAGGAGAACGGTTCAATTGTTGTGAAGAAGGCTTCAGGGCTCCCAAGAAAGTCCAGCAAGCGCCAGGACCGTCTCCTAAAGTTGATTCAGCTGCGGGATCGGGGCACCACCAGTACAGAGCTTTCTCAGGAATAGCAGCAGGCAGGTGTGAGTGCATCTGCACGCAAAGACTTTTGTAGGATGGCCTGGTGTCAAGAAGGGCAGCAAAGAAGCCACTTATCTCCTGGAAAAACATCAGGGACAGACTGATATTCTGCAAAAGGTACAGGGATTGGACTGCTGAAGACTGTGGTAAAGTCATTTTCTCTGATGAATCCCCTTTCCGATTGTTTGGGGCATCCGTAAAAAAGCTTGTCCAGAGAAGACAAGGTGAGCGCTACCATGAGTCCTGTGTCATGCCAACAGTAAAGCATCCTGAGACCATTCATGTGTGGGGTTGCTTCTCAGCCAAGGGAGTGGGCTCACTCACAATTTTGCCTAAGAACACAGCCATGAATAAAGAACAGTACCAACACATCCTCCGAGAGCAACTTCTCCCAACCATCCAGGAACAGTTTGGTGACGAACAATTCCTTTTACAGCATGATGGAGCATCTTGCCATAAGGAAAAAGTGATAACTAAGTGGCTCGGGGAACAAAACATCAATATTTTGGGTCCATGGCCAGGAAACTCCTCAATCCCATTGAGAACTTGTGGTCAATCCTCAAGAGGCGGGTGGACAAACAAAAACCCACAAATTCTGACAAACTCTAAGCATTGATTATGCAAGAATGGGCTACCATCAGTCAGGATGTGGCTCAGAAGTTAATTGACAGCATGCCAGGGCGGATTGCAGAGGTCTTGAAAAATAAGGGTCAACATTGCAAATATTGACTCTTTGCATCAACTTCATGTAATTGTCAATAAAAGCCTTTGACACTTATGAAATGCTTGTAATTATACTTCAGTATTCCATAGTAAAATCTGACAAAAATATCTAAAGACACAGAAGCAGCAAACTTTGTGGAAATTGATATTTGTGTCATTCTCAAAACCTTTGGCCACGACTGTACGACAGGTGCAGACTTTACAATGAAATGGTTACTTACAAGACCTTTCCCAACAATGCAGAGTTAAAAAGTACAAAAATATTGCTAAATAAGAAAAGGAAATAGTAACACAGTAAAATAACAATAACGCAGGTATATACAAGATGTACCGGTACCGAGTCAATGTGCAGGGATAATTGAGATAATATGTACATGTAGGTAGGGGTAAAGTGACTAGGCAGTCAGGACAGGTAATAAACAGAGTAGCATCAGCGTCTGTGAAGAGTGTGAAAGAGTGTGAAAGTGTGTCTCTGTGTGTGTGTGTGTGTGTGTGGCATCAATATGCATATGTGTGTATGTGTTGGAGTGTCAGTGTAGTATGTGTGAGAGTGTGAGCTGTTCAGTTACCTTTAGGTCCCAGACTTGGCGGTCCGGTACCGCTTGCAATGCGGTAGCAGAGAGAAGAGTCTATGACTTGGGTGGCTGGAGTCTTTCAACATTTTTAGGGCCTTCCTCGGACAGCGCCTGGTATAGAGGTCCTGGGTGGCAGGGAGCACTACCAAGCGGTGATGCAGCCAGTCAAGATGCTCTCAATGGTGCAGCTGTAAAACTGAGGGCCAATGCCACATTTTTTCAGCCTCCTGAAGGGGAAGAGGCATTGTCGTGCCATCTTCATGACCATGTTGATGTGTTTGGACCATGATAGGTCTTTAATGATGTGGACAGAGGAACTGAAAGCTCTCAACACGCTCCACAACCACACTGCCAGGTCTCTGACCTCCTCCCTATAGACTGTCTCATCATTGTCGGTGATCAGGCCTATCACCTTTGTGTCGTCGGCAAATGTAATGATGGTGTTGGAGTCATGCGTGGCCACACAGTCATGGGGAACAGGGAGTGCCCCTGAGGGGTCCCTGTGTTGAGGGTCAGCGTGGCGGATGTGTTGTTGCCTACCCTCACCACCTGGAGGTGGCCCATCAGGAAGTCCAGGATCCAGTTGCAGAGGGAGGTGTTCAGTCCCAGGGTCCTTAGCTTAGTGATGAGCTTGGAAGTCACTAGGGTGTTGAACGCTGAGCTGTGGTCAATGAACAGCATTCTCATGTAGTTGTTCCTTTTGTCCAGGTGGGAAAGGGCTGTGTGGAGTGCAATAGAGATTGCGTCATTTGTCCATGTCTGGGATGATGGTGTTGATGTAAGCCATGACCAGCCTTTCAAAGCATTTCAAGGTTACAAATGTGAGCACTACAGGTCGGTAGTCATTTAGGCAGGTTACCTTGGCGTTCTTGGGCACAGGGACTATGGTGGCCTGCTTGAAACATTTAGGTATTACAGACAGGGTGAGGAAAATGTCAGTGAAGACACTTTCCAGCTGGCCTGCGCATGCTCTGAGTACGCATCCTGGGAATTAGCAGCATGTCCTGGTCATGGCACTTAGACAACAGCGACCCAGCCTGCCTGCCTAACACCTCCATGTTTACTGTGTAAACACAACAACACTCTGGACAGCTAAAATAAGGACAAGAGGCGCTAGAGAAAGCTATGTGAGTTTATGGCTACACTATCAGCATGTATTGTGGAATGGTTTACTCTACAGTGAAGTACTTATAAAGAGCAGCACTGGAGATATAATGCATGTTTCCAACACTGAGATTGTTACATTATCAGCAGCTTTTTTAGATATCTATCATCCAGTGCTGTCTCTTTGAGGTGTGGAAGCTAAAAGACAAAGAGGCGGAGAGACAAGAGAGCGAAAGCTGAAATTAAATAAAGAGAGCAGACAGAGAGATTTGAGAGACCAAGAGAGAGCAGTGGGCGAGAGAGTGAGAAAGCAGAGTGAAAGAGAAGAGAAAGAGACAGAGAGCTGCTTCTCAGTCAGAGAGCGTCCCGGCCTCTTCAGCATTCCACAAGTTCACTTCCCTGGCGTGAATATTTGCTTATGGAATAGCCAAGCTAGCCTGCAAGTTTCCCTTAAAAGGCTTATGTTCCTACAGATGGAAATGAGATGACTACGGAGAGAGGGGAGTGAGAGAGAAAGAGAGAGAGAGAGAGAGAGAGCGAGAGAGAAAGACAGACAGCGAGACACAGCTGGAGGAAGAAAGAGAGAGAGAAAGAGGGAGAGAGAGAGAGAGAGAGAGCTGTGAAAAGCAAAAGGAAAATAGGTGGGCGGCAGCAGTTTAAATAGTCACTAATATCCCTGCTGACTGACTGATGCCCCCTGCTAGCTGTGACCCAGCATTCTACTGGACCCAACATTCAGCCGACTACGCCCCCAATTATCATAATTCAAATGTCATTTAGATGTATTATGATGTTACATCTTGACCAGGGCTCCCCCATCATGAATTTAAAATGAAAAATAAGAATATGTGATCTTCATATTTGATCATAATGAGTGTTTATTGTCCACAAACTGTTTGACATTCCAATGTGCATCTGGTTCATTTTATCTGAATTGAAATTGGGGAGCTTGAAACTTTATCAAGTTAATGAGCCTCTCTGGTTGTGGTTTATGGCTGTTGGTTGTCGAGGTATGAGGCTGGTTGCCATGTTTAATTAATGTGAAGGTGTAAGAGTGCTGTGGGTGGAGGGGTTTAGAGGAAGAGGGGAGAGGGAGATGAGGAGGGAGGAGAGGGGAGAATCTGTCTGAGAGCACTGACGGTAAATAGAACAACCTCCATCACTCATGATGACTCTATATAGCGGGTAGAAGTTGCAAAGATCTATGATCACCTTACCATCATCAAGTCCCATCCTTAACCAGGAAAGTTAAATTGAAAACTGTCCTTAAATCAGTGTTCAGTTCATTCACTTTTCAGCCTGGAGGTTGGTGTGCTCCTCCAGTACGGTACAGGACACACATACCTTCACAGTGCTTTCATTGTATTTAATCAATACAACTATAACTTTTCACGCAGTATTTGGTTTGATATTAAGTAACGCCATCTGTGTTTTTATTTTAATTCATTTCTGGGGGCTTTAGAAAACTCAGCTCTCGTATTTTCAGTTTAGCCGTACTCATACACTTCATGCATTTTTACAACCTCTCTTGGTAACAGGGGTATTGGAGGTATAAGTCAACATGGGATCAAACATTTATGGAGGATGACTAGAAGAGAGGAGGGCCATGCTAAAAGCTCAACATCTGTATGTCCAAATAAGATGGCGAGTAATGCGTTTTTCAATTCAGTCACATATTTTTTTACATTTATAAGTCTTCTACTGTAAGAAGGGTCACATTTTATTGGGTGTTTGGATTTTTTTGTAAGTGGAATCGACCATTCTCAACGCTTAGATAAAGATTTAGCCTATTTTCCTCGTCATCAAAGCTTAAACCCGTAACGCCTTGAGGGTGAAACATCTGTTACAGATCCTTAATCCATCAACAAGCTGAGATATAGACTACGTTTCTATGTAACAGGCTGAATACAATAGGTAGGTAAAGAGTTAAAATCCTAACATGAAATCAAATGCTCCGAATACAACCTTACCGTGAAATGCTTACTTACAAGCCCTTAACCAACAATGCAACATTTTTAAAAAGTATGAAGAATTTTCTAAATCAACTAAAGTAAAAATAATAACACAATAAAATAACAATAACATGGCTACGTATATACAAGGGGTATCAGTACCGAGTCAATGTGCAGGGGTACGAGGTAAATGAGATAATATGTACAGTACCAGTCAGAAGTATGGACACACCTACTAATTCAAAGTCTTCTTTATTTTTACTATTTTCTAACTTTTAGAATAATAGTGAAGACATCAAAACTATGAAATAACACATATGGAATCATGTAGGAAGCAAAAACGTGTTAAACAAATACAAATATATTTTGTGTGTGTGTGTGTGTGGTGTCAAAATGCATGTGTGTGTGTTTTGTGTGTGTATCTGTGTGTGTGTCCGTGTGTGTGTGTGTGTGTTGGAGTGTCAGTGTAGTAAGTGTGAGTGTGTGGTTAGTCCAGTGAGTGTACATCGATCCTGTGCAAGAGAGTCAGTGCAAAGATAATAATAGATAATAATAAAATAAGGGGGTCAATGTAAATAGTCCTGGTAGCCAATTGATGAACTGTTCAGCAGTCTTATGGCTTGGGGGTAGCAGCTGTTAAAGAGCCATTTTGTTCCAGACTTGGCGCTCCGGTACCGATTGCCGTGCGGTAGCAGAGAGAAGAGTCTATATTTTGGGTGGCTGGAGTCTTTGACAATTTTTAGGGCCTTCCTCTGACACCGCCTGGTATAGAGGTCCTGGATCGTGGATCGCAGGAAGCTTGGCCCCAGTGATGTACTGGGCCGTACGCACTACCCTCTGTAGTGTCTTACGGTCGGTTTCCAAGCTGTTGCCATTCCAAGCGGTGATGCAACCAGTCAGGATGCTCTCGATGGTCCAGCTGTATAACTTTTTGAGGATCTGAGGTCCCGTGACATGTCTTTTCAGCCTCCTGAGGGGGAATAGGCGTTGCCGTGCCCTCTTCACGACTGTGTTGGTGTGTATGGACCATGATAGGACCTTAGTCATCCATAATGTATTGAGCAATCATTCTCTGGATGTACCGTCTTTGTTGATTTGGGGATTTCAAAATGGTTGTGTCAGCATTTCAATCATCGTGGGAAGAGCTGGCCAAAAATAAATAGCTTGGCAGCCAAACAACCCTTCACATCTGTGTGGAATAGTGGACGAACACAAGTTTACACAATCAACCCAAATACCAGTTATAGCCTCAAGGGTGTATGAATCCATCAAACCTGAGTTCACACAGCAGCCAAAAGGGAGTAGCCTGGTTCACACCTTCCAACACTGCATTGGCTGGCGAACACGCACACAAACACACACACAACACACACACACAGACTTAAATGTCATAACGTAAGATGACACTACACAGACATGAGGAGACCTATCAGGAAAAACCCTAATATAGAAACAAGATAAGGTTTGATTGATATGAGCCGTAAACAGAATTGCTCATGTAGGAGAAATACAATATGTAGCTGCAGTTATGGCCATAACACCTTACTCTGCCATTTTCAAAACAACAGTATAAGTGCTGCTGTAACCAGGTCGTGGGTATCAGAAGCTCTCCCTCTCTCTCTGTCTCTGTCGCTCTCTCTCTCCTCCCTACACTTCAGTGCCCACAACGGGCCACACTCAGTGGAATTTTTACACCCAGCCAGCTCTCCTGTACTAAAAGGGCATTGTGTAGCATGGCAACAGGACACAGAGGGGTTAGGTGAGAGATCAGGCCTCTACAGACACAGGGGAGGGACATAATAATGTCATAATGCCTAACCCTAACTTTAACCCTAACCCTAACATTAGCCACACTGCTAACCATAATGCCTAACCCTAACCTTAAATTAAGACCAAAAAGCTAATTATTTACAATATAGCCAATTTTGACTTTGCAGATGGCTAATCTAAGAGGAAATCGCTCAGTTCTGCCTCGAGGACAAGACTCGTGACAATAAATGTCAACCTGCACAAAGCACTTTAGATAACAGTGCCATGGTATGGACTTTAGACACAGTACTACCATTATAGAGACCAATCGGAGGATTTTCTAGCAGGGTTGGAAAGCTAATAGCAATTGGGTAGTAACAATTTTGTTTTGGTATATAGAAGTAAGACGATGTATTTGTCAGTGGATATATTCAATCAAATATGGATAAAAAATATATGCAATCCATTTTTTTGTTCTCATGAAAGTGACTGCAGTGCCATGAGAAAAGGTGTCTATACAATTTTGTGTGCTCAGGTAAATGGAACTCGGTCTTTTGGAGTAGGTCCTTTTTTAGAGTGAAAGCTTGTCAAACACTTTCACCTATGATTCATAGCTCTGCACACACACACACACACACACACACACACACACACACACACACACACACACACACACACACACACACACACACACACACACACACAGACACACACACACAACTCCAAGGCTTTATGGGTTCGATTGTAATGTAATTACACTGTCCATTCCACTCCATGGTTACTGTTTTATAATTCCACTCCAACGTCATCATTATCTCTCTGTGTCATTGTGATTAGATATCACATTTCCTCAACACTCATATTATACACAGATAGAGTTCCATGCAATCTAATTTCCCTCATCATTATGCATGACCTGTGTGTTGGGCCTGTGAACGTGTGATTAGCTTGTGATAGTGTCCAAATGTATCACATGAAACTGGATCTGAGAGGGCTCAACGGTGGTCTGGTTCAGAGCCTCTGGACCATATCCTGCCCTACCACCTTGGCCTATTGATTCCTACTTTATCACCTATTTCACACCACAGTCGCTGGGATTCACATGAAAGCCACTTCCTTTCAAGGACTATGGGAAGTCTCATAAAATAAAAACGTACCCGCTGGTGTGTTCGCTAACTCAAAAGTGGCATTCCTCCTGACCCACGTTGCATCACTGCTTCACCCATCAGCCATACATTAGAATATTTGATTCACCCCGATACATTACAAGATCTGATTCACACCGATACATTAGAATATTTGATTCACCCCGATACTTTACAAGATCTGATTCACCCGATACATTAGTAGATTTGATTCACCCCGATACATTAGTAGATTTGATTCACCCCATACATTAGTAGATTTGATTCACCCTGATACATTAGTAGATTTGATTCACCCCAATACATTAGTAGATTTGATTCACCCCGATACATTAGTAGATTTTATTCACCCCCATACATTAGAAGATTTGATTCACCTCGATACAATAGATTTGATTCCCCCCGATACATTAGCAGATTTGATTCACCCCGATACATTAGTAGATATTGATTCACCCCGATACATTAGCAGATTTGATTCACCCCGATACATTAGTAGATATTGATTCACCCCGATACATGAGCTGATTTGATTCACCCCGATACATTAGTAGATTTGATTCACCCCGATACATTAGTAGAAATTGATTCACCCCGATACATTGGTAGATTTGATTCACCCCAATATATTAGTAGATATTGATTCACCCCAATATATTAGTAGATATTGATTCACCCCGATACATTAGTAGATATTGATTCACCCCGATACATTAGTAGATATTGATTCACCCTGATACATTAGTAGATATTGATTCACCCCGATGCATTAGTAGATATTGATTCACCCCAATACATTAGTAGATATTGATTCACCCCAACACATTAGTAGATATTGATTCACCCCGATACGTTAGTAGATATTGATTCACCCCGATACATTAGTAGATATTGATTCACCCCAATACATTAGCAGATTTGATTCACCCCGATAAATTTGGAGATGTATGCATCTGCACAGGTACTGGTGTCAAAGCTTGTGTTCCAAACGGCACCCTATTCCCTTCATAGTGCACTACTTTCCCCAATAGGGATCTGGTCAAAAGCAGTGGACTACATAGGGAATAGTATGCAATTTGGGATATACACAAAATGTCAAGAAGGAGGGCGAGGAGGGCCCTAGGAAGCAGAGGGAGGGAGCCCTGCCTTATTTCACGTGTCAGGGCGTGCTGGAAGAAAGAAGACTATCATTTAGTGGAATATTTATGAGCCGCAGGGTTCACGTCTCTGGGGAGGGAGCCTAATAAATTGGAGTTTCAGAGGAGAAGAAGCTGTCAGTGGTTTTGTCTGAAAGTTGATGTGTTGGGGCTTGTGTTAGAGTGGTGGTGCTAGTGGTGGAGATACGTGGAGGTGGAAGACTACTTGGAATAGTTTGGTTCTAGTGAAGTTATTGTTGTTCAAGGAATCTGAAAGACAACACAGAGAAGGGAGTTGTATTTTCTCTGTCGTATGACATAGTCCACACTGAATCAGAGCATGTCCAGGCAAGTTTCTAACATGTCTCCACATGTCAATGCAACCAATAATGAGTCATTTAGGAGAGTTTGCATACTGTACCATACAGAACATTGATTACAATATACTATACATGCATACAAACATACAGACATGCGTGTGTAGGGTCCCTGTATTGGAATATAATTCTCAGTGGATGGGGAAAATGTGTGTAAAAATCCAAATTCTCACTGGGCCAGCTACATTGAATTGTATTTCTTTATTTGGCATGAAATATTCTGTTTTAATATGTGGTCTCATAGCCATTTCTCAGGGAGGGCTCTTTACTGCTGGACATCTAGAAACACACGCAGGAATTCTCTACTGCTGGGCAAGGCGTGCTGCTACTGACAACACTATGGAATGAATAGAATAAAACAGAGAAATGTTCATAAAAATATTTGACAGGACAATCAGCTGTAATTTCTATCAACCTCACAGAATAGTGAGGGGTACAGGGTATATCAGTGGTGGCTGTTGGCACCTTAAATAGGGAGGACGGCTCATAGTAATGGCTGGAACGGAATAAATGGAATGGTCTCAAACACATCAAACATTTGGTTTCCATGTTTTTGATACCATTCCATTCCAGCGATTATTATGAGCCGTCCTCCCCTCACCAGCCTCCTCTGCTGTATATGTGATTCTATCTGTGTGAAAGAGACATACTGTATACACATAGTTCAGTATGTACTTGTCCACATCAACACACACACACACATTTGCATTCACATACACCACATAACATTTGAACATCAAAACTCCATGCGTGTTCCATATTCATTTTCTACAATCAATCACATTTAATCAAATGTATTTATAAAACCCTTTTTACATCAGCACAAAGTGCTTATACAGAAACCCAGGCTAAAACCCCAGAGATCAAGCAATGCAGACATACAGTAGAAGCACGGTGGCTAGGAAAAAATCCCAAAGGCAGGAACCTAGGAAGAAACCTAGAGAGGAACCAGGCTCTGAGGGGTGGCCAGTCCTCTTCTGGCTGTGCCTTTATGAGATTATAGCACATGGCCATTAAGGCCAGACTGTTCTTCAAGATGTATAACCGTTTGTAGATGACCAACAGGGTAAAATAACAATCACAGTGGTTATAGAGGGTGCAACAGCTCAGCAGCTCAGGAGTAAATGTCAGTTGGCTTTTCAGAGCGAAGCATTCAGAGGTTGAGACAGTAGGTGCGGTAGAGAGAGAAAAAGGGAAAGAGAGAGAGAGAGGGAGGGGAGAGGGTCGAAACAGCAGGTCTGGGACAAGGTAACACATCCGGTGAACAGGTCAGGGTTCCATAGCCACAGGCAGAACAGCAGAAACTGGATCAGCAGCACGACCAGGTGGCTGGAGACGGAGAGAGCCAGGAGTCGTCAGGCCAGGTAATCCTGAGGCATGGTCCTAGGGCTCAGGTCCCCAGAGAGAGAGAGAGAGAGAGAGAGAGAGCAAGAGATGGGAGAATTAGAGGGAGCATACCTAAGATCAAGCAGGACACCAGATAAGACAGCAGAATTATACCAGATATGACAGACTGACCCTAGCCCCCCAGCACATAAACTGCTGCAGTATAGATACTAGAGTCTGAAACAGCCTTCAGAAAACTCTGAGCCCACCTGAACTCTCTTTACACACTCCCATTAATAATTTCTGACAAGGCTTCACGTCCCTGGTGCTGTATGAAGGTTGTCATGGGAACAAAAAGGAGAGGAGGCAACGGAGTCTACTCACAGTGACAGTGATTGGCCAGGATAAAAACTCATCAGACAGTTGTGGCTTTGGCGTGTTGATTATCTCTCTCTCAAAACAAACCAGTGTTTATCTTGGTCAGGTCACATGGCCCGTAGCTTCCACATAACAGTGGTATTTACATCCAAGCCTGAGTTACCCAGTTCTGTCCTGCTGTAGTAGTGAGAATGATGTAAAATTCTCTCCTGCTGTAGTAGTGAGAATGATGTATAGTTCTCTCCTGCTGTAGTAGTGAGAATAATGTAAAATTCTCTCCTTCTGTAGTAGTGAGAATGATGTATAGTTCTCTCCTGCTGTAGTAGTGAGAATGATGTAAAATTCTCTACTGCTGTAGTAGTGAGAATGATGTATAGTTCTCTCCTGCTGTAGTAGTGAGAATGATATATAGTTCACTCCTTCTGTAGTAGTGAGAATGATGTATAGTTCTCGCCTGCTGTAGTAGTGAGAATGATGTTTAGTTCTCTCCTTCTGTAGTAGTGAGAATGATGTATAGTTCTCTCCTGCTGTAGTAGTGAGAATGATGTACAGTTATCTCCTGCAGTAGTTGTGAGAATGATGTACAGTTATCTCCTGCTGTCGAAGTGAGAATGATGTATACTTCTCTCCTGCTGTAGTAGTGAGAATAATGTAAAAATCTCTCCTTCTTTAGTAGTGAGAATGATGTATAGTTCTCTCCTTATGTAGTAGTGAGAATGATGTCAAGTTCTCTCCTTCTGTAGTAGTGAGAATGATGTAATGTTCTCTCCTGCTGTAGTAGTGAGAATGATGTAAAGTTCTCTCCTNATCCAGAAAATCACATTGTAGGATTTTTAATGAATTTATTTGCAAATTATGGTGGAAAATAAGTATTTGGTCACATACAAACAAGCAAGATTTCTGGCTCTCACAGACCTGTAACTTCTTCTTTAAGAGGCTCCTCTGTCCTCCACTCGTTACCTGTATTAATGGCACCTGTTTGAACTTGTTATCAGTATAAAAGACACCTGTCCACAACCTCAAACAGTCACACTCCAAACTCCACTATGGCCAAGACCAAAGAGCTGTCAAAGGACACCAGAAACAAAATTGTAGACCTGCACCAGGTTGGGAAGACTGAATCTGCAATAGGTAAGCAGCTTGGTTTGAAGAAATCAACTGTGGGAGCAATTATTAGGAAATGGAAGACATACAAGACCACTGATAATCTTCCTCGATCTGGGGCTCCACGCAAGATCTCACCCCGTGGGGTCAAAATGATCACAAGAACGGTGAGCAAAAATCCCAGAACCACACGGGGGGACCTAGTGAATGACCTGCAGAGAGCTGGGACCAAAGTAACAAAGCCTACCATCAGTAACACACTACGCCGCCAGGGACTCAAATCCTGCAGTGCCAGACGTGTCCCCCTGCTTAAGCCAGTACATGTTCAGGCCCGTCTGAAGTTTGCTAGAGAGCATTTGGATGATCCAGATGAGGATTGGGAGAATGTCATATGGTCAGATGAAACCAAAATAGAACTTTTTGGTAAAAACTCAACTCGTCGTGTTTGGAGGACAAAGAATGCTGAGTTGCATCCAAAGAACACCATACCTACTGTGAAGCATGGGGGTGGAAACATCATGCTTTGGGGCTGTTTTTCTGCAAAGGGACCAGGACGACTGATCCGTGTAAAGGAAAGAATGAATGGGGCCATGTATCGTGAGATTTTGAGTGAAAACCTCCTTCCATCAGCAAGGGCATTGAAGATGAAACGTGGCTGGGTCTTTCAGCATGACAATGATCCCAAACACACCGCCCGGGCAACGAAGGAGTGGCTTCGTAAGAAGCATTTCAAGGTCCTGGAGTGGCCTAGCCAGTCTCCAGATCTCAACCCCATAGAAAATCTTTGGAGGGAGTTGAAAGTCCGTGTTGCCCAGCGACAGCCCCAAAACATCACTGCTCTAGAGGAGATCTGCATGGAGGAATGGGCCAAAATACCAGCAACAGTGTGTGAAAACCTTGTGAAGACTTACAGAAAACGTTTGACCTCTGTCATTGCCAACAAAGGGTATATAACAAAGTATTGAGATAAACTTTTGTTATTGACCAAATACTTATTTTCCACCATAATTTGCAAATAAATAAATTAAAAATCCTACAATGTGATTTTCTGGATTTCTTTTTCTCATTTCGTCTGTCATAGTTGAAGTGTACCTATGATGAAAATTACAGGCCTCTCTCATCTTTTTAAGTTGGAGAACTTGCACAATTGGTGGCTGACTAAATACTTTTTTGCCCCACTGTAGGTACATTCGATTTGTTAAGAACATCTGAAAATCATACAGTAGCTAGCTTTCTTGTTGTTGACATGTGGCTATCTCCTTTTCGGTCTGCCTTGGGACAGGCGTAGGTTCTTGGAGGTAGGCTTTCATATACATAACTAGGCTAGATGAAATGAATGGGGCAGAATAGGTAAGAAGGCATTGAAAAGGAAATGAAAATATACCCAAATATATACCCAGAACAGTGTTTCCCCTAGGATGGCAGTAGGCATGGCCCATGGCACGGTTTTAGAAGCCCTCTTGGCCGCAGAGACAACATTTTACAGTTTGAAAGATAGTTTCCTGCAATTCTACCCATTTTCCCATGGCTTATGTTGTGTTCTTTTGCTGTTTACATTTTTTGTCATTTTACAGATATCCTTATCCAGAGCGACTTACAGAAGTAAGTGCATACATTTTTGTACTTTTTCGTACTATCTGGGTGACTCAAACATTGTAACAAAATCAATGGGGGTCCCACACCATTTTTGGAATTATTGATTCTCCCTGACTGTCTAGTTTTTATTTATGTTATTCTTAGTTCTCAAATATGATCTTATTTAAAAATTACATCAAAACTATGAAAGGACACATGGAATCATGTAGTAACCACAAAAGTTTTAAACACATCAAAATACATTTAATATTTTTGATTCTTCAAAGTAGCCACCCTTCGTCTTGATGACAGCTTTGCACACTCTTGGCATGATTCCATGTGTTATATCATAGTTTCATAGTTCTACAATGTAGAAAATAGTAAAAATAAAGAAAAATAGTAGGTGTGTCCAAACCTTTGACTGGTACTGTATATATATGTATATTGATTTAAAATGAATAAAAATATATATATTAACCAGTGGCCACTGCTAAATGCATGTAAGGGAGACACTGCCGAAATAACTGACCTTTCAGGTTCTGGGTTGAGACAGACAGAGCAAAAAACACCCCAACATCACCTACCCATTTATGCTCTGGTGATGTTCACTCTTGAGCCTACAGGGAAGAAGAGTAATACTGTTTTTAGAATAAAATGGTGGAGTATAAGTATATTTTTGACATATTTGACACACAGTTGAAGTCAGAAGTTTACAAACACCTTAGCCAAATACATTTAAACTCAGTTTTTCACAATTCCTGACATTTCATCCTATAAATAATTCCCTGTCTTAGGTCAGTTAGGATCACCACTTTATTTTAAGAATGTGAAATGTCAGAATAATAGTAGAGAGAATGATTTATTTAAGCTTTTATTTCTTTCATCACATTCCCAGTGGGTCAGAAGTTTACATACACTCAATTAGTATTTGGTAGCATTGCCTTTAAATTGTTTAACTTGGGTCAAACATTTCGGGTAGCCTTCCACAAGCTTCCCACAATAAGTTGGGTGAATTTTGGCCCATTCCTCCTGACAGAGCTGGTGTAATTGAGTCAGGTTTGTAGGCCTTCTTGTTCGCACACTATGTTTCAGTTCTGCCCACAAATGTTCTATAGGGTTGAGGTCTGGGCTTTGAGATGACCACTCCAATACTTTGACTTTGTTGTCCTTAAGCCATTTTGCCACAACTTTGGAAGTATTCTTGGGGTCATTGTCCATTTGGAAGACCAATTTGCACCCAAGCTTTAACTTCCTGACTGATGTCTTGAGATGTTGCTTCAATATATCCACATAATTTT
>QNTS01001848.1:59050-70069 GCA_003317085.1 Hucho hucho
AACAGTGCTAGAAAGAGAGAAACATAGGACAGGGCAATAAAGAGTCACACAGAGAGAGAGAGAAAGAGAGAGACACGGTCACCTTCGTCCAAAATACTTTTAATTGTTCTTAGTGATTAATTACAATGTGGAAGAAGGTAATACAGATACTAGAATAGCTTTCAATTACCTCCTTTAACTAGCTATCATTATACAGAGAGAGGAGGGAGGGATGGAGGGAGGGAGGGACAAATAGAGAAGGAGCGAAGGAGAGAGGGGAAATGAAAGGGACTGAGAAAAAGAGAGAGAGAGATAATATCAATCATAGTAAATGGCTCACCAAGTCTGTCGGTCAGTTCTGCCATTATAAAAGCCTTAAAAGATGTGCCTGAATAGATATTGGTTATATATTGATACATGAATATAATACTAAGTCAACCAACACCACATTATCTAAATATTATCTGTATATTAACTATATATGATCTGTATATTATCTATATATTATCAAAATGTTATCTATATATTATCTGTATATTATCTGTATATTTTCTATATATTATCTGTATATTATCTATATATTATCAAAATGTTATCTGTATATTAGCTGTATATTATCTATATATTATCAAAATGTTATCTGTATATTATCTGTATATTATCTGTATATTAGCTGTATATTATCTTTATATTATCTATATATTATCTGTGTATTATCTATATATTATCTATATATTGTCTATATATTACCTGTATATTATCTATATACTATCTATATATTATCTGTATATTATCTATATATTATCTATATATTACCTATATATTATCTATATGTTATATATACATGATCTATATATTATCTGTATATTACCTATATATTACCTATATATTATCTATATGTTATATATACATGATCTGTGTATTATCTATATTAAGAATATAGAATATAAATCTGTTGAGAAGCCCTATTAGAATGTGTTTATGTAAATGAATCATTCATCCAATGTGAGTAGGTACAGATCTAGGATCTGTCCCAGATCTAGTATCCGTCCCAGAAAACTAGCCTTAACCATAAGGGAGGAATACAAAACTGTAGATCAGCATCACTTCTACAGCTGAAACCTTTGTAATGTAGACACACACTTAGCTGTCTGTATTCCTTCTTTGTTTTGTAATCTTACCCCCTTTTCCTCCCCAATTTTGTGATATTACAATCTTGTCTCATCACTCCAACGGGCTCGGGGGAGAGTCGAAGGTTAAATCATGCGTCCTCTGAAACATGACCCACCAAACCATGCTTCTTAACACCCGCCAGCTTAACCCGTAAGTCAGCCGCACCAATGTGTCAGAGGAAACACTGTTCAACTGATGACCAAAGTCAGCCTGGAGGCACCCAGCCCACCACAAGGAGTCACTAGAGCGCGATGAGCCATGTAAAGCCCCCCCGGCCAAACACTCCTCTAACCCAGATGATGCTGGGGGAATTGTGCGCCACCCTATGGGACTCCCGGTCACGGCCGGTTGAGACACAGCATGGGATCGAACCCCAGGCAGTAGTGACGCCGCAACACTGTGATGCAGTGCCTTAGACCGCTGCACCACTCGGTTGGCCAGCTGTCTGTATTCCTTATCAACATACAGCGCGCGTTCATATGGACTGATCCTCCCATATGCTTCTACAGCATCTTTATTGCAATTCTTCTCCAGATACTTTAATTGTACTCTTACTTATAGACATGTAGTAGCTTGGTTGCCATGGCCTTGTACACAGCAGTCAACAGATTCAGCTATCTGGGATGTTTGTTATTTCTAAGTGTACATGGTTGTGCGATTGTAATTTTTTTGCTTAGATGGAGAGCTGAAGACATGTTCCTCTCTCGTTTGGCTCAGTGGCTCGGAAACAACCCAGGCAAAGACTGACAACACACACACACAGCTCTCCGAGACGCATTTGTACCAGACAGCAACACTATCGACTCTGTACATCGTGGTATTATATATGAATAATATATATTTATATATAAATATTATATATAGTACATCATAATATAATGCACAGAACACAGGAATATAATGTTTCAAAGCAGCCAGTAAAATTAACATTCCATCCAAAATCAACATCCTCTCCAACACCCTTTCCAAAACGCCCCCATTTTCCCACCTTACTATGTTCTCTATTTGTTTGCATTGAGAACTCTGTACGTAGCATGCTAACTGTTTGAAAGGGGGCGTCACCGTGCTAGGCTGAGCTAGCTGCTGTACGGTCTGCTCCACTACACATCCTTTAAGTTTCAGTCAAACACTCTACTTTATCTCTTCAATAAGAAAGAAGGAAGTTCAACTGTCCAACCTATCAAGTGAATTCTAACCCTCAGCTTCCCTCCTTTACAGCACATATCCTTCTCATACCTGATTCTGTGTATGAGAAGTATCCCACCCCCCTCTGAAACGCTCACTGTGGATCACAAATCTTCAATGTGGAATTCCAACTGTATATTCTACAGTATACATTCCAGTCTATAAAGTCTGTAGTGTTTGCCTGTCTCTCTCAGACCTCTGACTCCAGACTAGAGACTTTCCCCCAGGGCCGGGTCACACAGGGTCTGTCCTCAGACCTCAACCCTACCAAGCCCTCTCCTCTCTGGGGCTTTAAGCCCGGATCCTGGGCCCCTCGATAGACTCCATAGGCTCCATACAGACTGTCCTGGTACAACAATCCCCTCTGACCTCGACAGCCCCCTCCACAGGCCAGGAGCTGGCATACCGGGCTGGGGCTACGGTAGGTACCGGGGCTGGGGTGGTTGCTGGATGCCGGGGAATGGGCCTGGCGGTTGAGGGGGCCGTGGTATAGAGGCAGCCCAGGGTAGGCGGTTAGATAGTCATTGTACTGTCTGCTGAGCAGGCTGGTGGTTCTCCGGACCACCCCCAGGCCTACCCCACCTCCCCCTCCCTGGCCCCCCAGCACGGCCTCCCTGTAAGTGGGCAGGTGGGTGGAGTGTGAGTGCCGCAGCTTCTTACGCGAGTTTCCTTTCCTCTGGTCCTGCCTTATATGAAGATATGCATGCTGGCGGGGTGAGGCGGCAGGATAGCATAGGTTGTTCCGGAGCGGGGTAGGGTTGTAGAGTTTGGTGGGAGTTTCTTGGTCGGCCATGACGCAGGGGAATAAGTCTGGTAAAGCAGAATGTGATTGGCTATCGAGGGATGTAGGCGGAGTATCGTCCGTCTGGCGAATCTGCTCGCTGCCCCAGGTGGCTCGAAGGAAAGATGGCCGTCGGTGGAGCCGTCGTCTGCCTGCTAGAACGAGCTCCTCCAGAGGAAGAGGCCAGGAGCCACTGCAGCCCTCTTCCCCAGGACAGAGCACCGCTCCTGGGTACAGGGAGTCAGGCATGTGGGGCGAGACGTGGTTCTCCTGGAGGTGGTTGGCCCGGAGTTCAGCCAGGCACACCGTCTTCTCCTCCCTACGCCTCCTCCTCTGTCCTCCTCCTCTTCCTGTCTCCCCTGAGAGGAGGCTCTTGCTCCTCCTCTTCCTCCTGGAGGGCTCTGTGTGGGTGGGATGGGAGACAGAGGGTGGGTGAGAGGAGAGATAGATGTCTGGGAGCTGGAGCTCACTATAGGGGATGAAGGGAGAGCGGGGGTGGGAAAGGTGTTGGGGGTCCACATTGAGCCTACCTGTGGAGGGGTGAGGGTAAGAAGAGAGGTGGTCCCCCCCAGCCAGGTCAATGTGAGGGCAAAGGAGACTAGAAACAGGAAGTGGTTTGTCGTAGAGAGAGGAAGTACGAGCCGGGAGCGTGTATCGTAGCGGTGTGGGTCTCGCCAGCCCCCTCTGCTGGTTCACAGATGTCACTACACCCAGTGTGCAGTATTGTGGGCTGAGGGGGCGCTCAGGGGGCGGGTGTGTATTCTCTGTGACATAATCGAACCCTCCCGGGACTGTTTCCGTGGTGCCTTGTTGCGGAATGTGGACTGGCAGGCTGCCGCCATGGCGTCCCCAGTGTTCTATGGTCTTGGTGGCGTGGTCCAGTGAGGTCTCGACTTGGGCGGAGTTAACCAGATCCTTAGCAGTGCGTAGCATCTTGAGCATGTTAGCCTGGGCGTAGTTAGCTGTCAGGTCTGGGTTGGCCAGGTTAGGGAGGTCTGGTTCCTCCACCCCGTTGAAGCAACTGTAGATACCCTGGGAGACGGAAGAGAGGGAGGGAGGGAGGGGACAGAGGTAAAGTAGAGAGAGAGAGAGAGAGAGAGAGAGAGAGAGAGAGAGAGAGAAATAATAAATGATCTACTACATGTAACATTCAGTAGAAGCCCTGTAGAGAGATCTAGCTCAAAAATGACACCTCACAAAGAAAGTAATTCGATTCAACAGATTTTGCCAGTTTCTTTTATTTATTTTTTTACCTTTATTTAACTAGGCAAGTCAGTTAAGAACAGTTCTTGCACACACACTGAACACACATAGACTTGCTGAGCAAATAGTATTAAACTGCATGGGCAAACAGAGAGCTGAGTCCCCGGACTGCACCGTTCACAATCGAATGAAAAAGCCTCATTTAATTTGGCCCTCAGGGGCCCCCGTAGGGATTAACTATCAGATAGTAATTTAGCTGCTCATCTGATAAGCCATGATACAGGTACAACGCTGCAATTACACACTGTTAGCAGAGCGTGCACACACACACACACACTTTCGTGAAATTGCCTAGTCACTTTTACCCCTACCTACATTTTAAATATTACCTCAACTACCTTGTACCCCTGCACATTGACTCGCTACCGGTACTCCTTGTATATGACCTCGATATTGTTATTTATTGTGTTACTAATTTATATTTGCTAATTAATTTAATGTTAAAAGTTTACACCGGTTGTACTAGGCGCATGTGAAAAATAGAATCTGATTTGATGAATTGAGTTGAGTCCATAAACTTTAGGCTGGTAATGTTTTTCACGTTTGTTCCCTCCTCTTGCCTCTCCTACAAACACCCTCTTATCACATAGATTAGATGTTGATTAACACTAATGTTGAGCTGGAATTAAAACCGTGGTTTGTGCTCATTAAAACTATTGTTCTGCAGATGATAATGTAGTCATAAGGATTATACGCGGGGTAAACACCAATAAGAGCTCATATCAGGCGTTATTCATTCGCTACACATCATTAACTCTCATACAAGTTTTGTTCTCTCTCTCTCTCTCTCTCTCTCTCTCTCTGTCTCACCCTGCTGATGGCGAGCAGGAAGTCCATCCTGGGAGACTTGTCTAGTTCCTTGTGAAGTTTCCAGTAGAGTAGATGTTCCCAGGAGAACACCAGCAGACTGAGCCCCATGGCCACCAGCAGCATGTAGAAGACCCCGGCCATGTTGTCTATGTCCAGCTTACTGCTCATCACCTCGTTCTTCTCATTCTGACAGATGCCTGACAGCCACACAGTCTCCAAGCGCTGGGTGTCACCTGGGAGAGAGGAGAGGAGAGGAGAGGAGAGGAGAGGAGAGGAGAGGAGAGGAGAGGGACACAGTCAGAATCACCTTGAGGAGGGACTCACCAGCGAATTACCACAGTCAGATTCAGGTGCATGGGGTTTCTTTCAAATTAGGCTACTGAGGAATATGTGATTTATGACTTACAAATTGGGGTTACCAGTGTGTGTGTGTGTGTGTGTGTGTGTGTGTGTGTGCGTGTGCGTGTGCGTGCATGACCCACCGTCTCCCAGGAACTGCAATAAGGCCAGGTCAATGGGTCGTTTCCATCGGGAGTCTTTCTGCAGGGCGATACCATAGCCCGTTGTAGCAAACACCTTCCCAGAGCCAATGGTCACAAGCTTACAGCCCTCGTCCTTCCCTGCCATGTAGTTCAACACCGCAGCATCATAGATAAAAGCATCCAACTTCCTGGATGAGACGGAGAAGAATCAGAATGTGTTGCAGTTTTAATAAACCAAATGAAACTCCTCCCAGTAAATAGGCCTGGATCAAACTATGGGGATCATAGACGGTAATGTATTCTGAGGGCGTTGGACTGGGGGTTAGGGGTTAGAGGTTAGGGGTTAGGGGTTGAGAGGAGAGGTAAGGATTAAAGGCAGTGTGTTCTTACGCTGTCTTAAGGCTGTTGAGGGCATCCTCTACTCCTTTCTGGTTGTATTTGACCATGTGTGCGTGCATGTCAGGGTAGTTACTCCTAATGTTCCTCTCTGTGCTGCCGTTAGGGACCGTCCCAAACCGGAATGGAGGGTAGTGCTCCTGAGGCTTCTGGAACTGAGGAGAGGAGAGGAGAGGAGAGGAGAGGAGAGGAGGGATTCAGCTCAGTGAGATCTAATACAGAGCAGTTCTATTAATTTGAAACTGATTCAGTTAAAAGCTCTTCCTCTCAATTCATTTTCATTGAAATGAACGCCATTCTACCCTTTTCAATTTGATTAAATTTGATATCATTCAAGGCTCGTTCTATTTAAGTAATTTCAGTAGCCATAGATTTAGTTCAGTCTAGTAGACCAACTCAGGACCGTTTGGCCCAGTCAGTTCAGAGTTTAAATGATGCAGAGTGTAGGGTGGATGAAACCTTTGAAAGAAACACCGAACACGGACGCTCATAAAACTCTATTAAAGTGTAAATAAAAACGGTGTATCATTCTCTGTTAGTGTTGACCTTTAGAGCCCTTTGTGCGTTTATTGGTTTCTCTCTGTATCTCTCTGTTTATTGGTTTCTCTCTGTATCTCTCTCTGTTTATTGGTTTCTCTCTCTGTATCTCTCTCTGTTTATTGGTTTCTCTCTCTGTATCTCTCTCTGTTTATTGGTTTCTCTCTCTGTATCTCTCTCTCTGTTTATTGGTTTCTCTCTGTATCTCTCTCTCTGTTTATTGGTTTCTCTCTCTGTATCTCTCTCTCTGTTTATTGGTTTCTCTCTCTGTATCTCTCTCTGTTTATTGGTTTCTCTCTCTGTATCTCTCTGTTTATTGGTTTCTCTCTTTGTATCTCTCTGTTTATTGGTTTCTCTCTCTGTATCTCTCTCTGTTTATTGGTTACTCTCTCTGTATCTCTCTCTGTTTATTGGTTTCTCTCTCTGTATCTCTCTGTTTATTGGTTTCTCTCTCTGAATCTCTCTCTGTTTATTGGTTACTCTCTCTGTTTATTGGTTTCTCTCTCTGTATCTCTCTGTTTATTGGTTACTCTCTCTGTATCTCTCTCTGTTTATTGGTTTCTCTCACTGTATTTCTCTCTGTTTATTGGTTTCTCTCTGTATCTCTCTCTGTTTATTTGTCTCTCTCTCTCTGTATCTCTCTGTTTATTTGTCTCTCTCTCTCTGTATCTCTCTCTGTTTATTTGTTTCTCTCTCTCTGTATCTCTCTCTGTTTATTGGTTTCTCTCTCTGTATCTCTCTCTGTTTATTGGTTACTCTCTCTGTATATCTCTCTGTTTATTGGTTTCTCTCTCTGTATCTCTCTCAGTTTATTGGTTACTCTCTCTGTATCTATCTCTGTTTATTGGTTACTCTCTCTGTATCTCTCTCTGTTTATTGGTTTCTCTCTCTGTATCTCTCTCTGTTTATTGGTTACTCTCTCTGTATATCTCTCTGTTTATTGGTTTCTCTCTCTGTATCTCTCTGTTTATTGGTTACTCTCTCTGTATATCTCTCTGTTTATTGGTTTCTCTCTCTGTATCTCTCTCAGTTTATTGGTTACTCTCTCTGTATCTCTCTCTGTTTATTGGTTTCTCTCTCTGTATATCTCTCTGTTTATTGGTTTCTCTCTCTCTGCATCTCTCTGTTTATGTCACGTGTGCTCCCTCTGCGGCCGCTAGGTCACCAGGCTGCTCATTATGGCGCACACCTGTCACCATCGTTACGCGCATCAGTGCATTATGACACTCACCTGGACTCCATCACCTCCTTAATTACCTACCATTATATGTCACTCCCTTTGGTTCCTTCCCCAGGCGTCATTGTTTCTGTTTCAGTTTCATGGCTGTGTGTTGTTCGTGTTTCTTGTTATTGTATAATGTTTTGTTTATTAACGAAATCCCTCGCTCCCTGAACTTGCTTTCCGACTCTCAGTGCACATCGTTACAGTTTATCTGTTCTTCTCTTTCTCTCTGTTTCTCTCTCTCTGGATCTCTGAAACAAAGTTTGTCGCTTGTCATTTTCCTCTTCTGTGATTACGCTGAGGAATAGCGAGCTGATTGAAGAAGAATGTGTGGTGTGCGTGCTTGCGTGTGTGTGTGCGTGCGTCTTTGTGTTCACGTACAGTTTAAGTCGGAAGTTTACATACACCTTAGCCAAATACATTTAAACTCAGTTTTTCACAATTCCTGACATTTAATCCTCGTAAAAATTCCCTGTCTTAGGTCAGTTAGGATCACCACTTTATTTTAAGAATGTGAAATATCAGAATAATAGTAGAGAGAATGATTTATTTCAGCTTTTATTTCTTTCATCACATTCCCAGTGGTTTACAAGTTTACATACACTCAATTAGTATTTGGTAGCATTGCCTTTAAATTGTTTAACTTGGGTCAATCTTTTCAGGTAGCCTTCCACAAGCTTCCCACAATAATTTGGGTGAATTTTGACCCATTCTTCCTGGCAGAGCTGGTGTAACTGAGTCAGGTTTGTAGGCCTCCTTGCTCACACACGGTTTTTCAGTTCTGCCCACAAATTTTGATGGGTTTGAGGTCAGGGCTTTGTGATGGCCACTCCAATACCTTGACTTTGTTGTCCTTAAGCCATTTTGCCACAACTTTGGAAGCATGCTTGGGGTCATTGTCCATTTGGAAGACCCATTTGCGACCAAGCTTTAACTTCCTGACTGATGTCTTGAGATGTTGCTTCAATATATCCACATAATTTTCCATCCTCATGATGCCATCTGTTTTGTGAAGTGCACCAGTCTGCAGCAAAGCACCCCCACAACATGATGCTGCCACCACTGTGCCTCACGGTTGGGATGGTGTTCTTCGGGTTGCAAGCCTCCCCCTTTTTCCTCCAAACATAGTGATGGTCATTATGGTCAAACAGTTCTATTTTTGTTTCATCAGACCAGAGGACATTTCTCCAAAAAGTGTGATCTTTGTCCCCATGTGCAGTTGCAAATCGTAGTCTGGCTTTTTTATGGCAGTTTTGGAGCAGTGGCTTCTTCCTTGCTGATCGGCCTTTCAGGTTATGTTGATATAGGACTCGTTTTACTGTGGATATAGATAATTTTGTACCCGTTTCCTCCAGCATCTTCACAAGGTCCTTTGCTGTTGTTCTGGGATTGATTTGCACTTTTTGCACCAAAGTACGTTCATCTCTAGGAGACAGAACGTGCCTCCTTCCTGAGTGGTATGACGGCTGCGTGGTCCCATGGTGTTTATTGTTTGTACAGATGAACGTGGAACCTTCAGGCATTTGGAAATTGCTCCCAAGGACCAACCAGACTTGTGGAGGTCTACAATTCTTTTTCTGAGGTCTTGGCTGATTTCTTTAGATTTTCCCATGATGTCAAGCAAAGAGGCACTGAGTTTGAAGGTAGGCCTTGAAATACATCCACAGGTACACCTCCAATTGACTCATATTATGTCAATTAGCCTAACAGAAGCTTACATAATTTTTGGGAATTTTCCAAGCTGTTTAACGGCACAGTCAACTTAGTGTATGTAAACTTCTGACCCACTGGAATTGTTTTAAGTTTTATTGACTCCAACCTAAGTGTATGTAAACTTCCGACTTCAACTCTATGAAAGCTATTGAATGACAGGGATAATCTTTGACAAGACGAGCTACAAGAGGACAGTTATCAGGATAGATGGATTGGTGGACAACTCAGGGATTGATTAACTGTCCTACCTTCTTGTCAGACAGTCCAGACACAGTGTCTATGTACTGTTCCTGGATCATGAAGGCAGCCAGGTTGGCGGTGTAGGAGGCCAGGAAGATGACCGCGAAGAAGGCCCACACCAGCACCATGATCTTACTTGTGGTTCCTTTAGGGTTCTCAATGGGGACTGAGTTATTGAACACGATGCCCCAAAGCAACCACACTGACTTCCCTATGGTGAAGGTAGGACCTCCTGCCGCTGGGGGAGGGGAGGGGGGGTTAATAAACTCATTGTATCATGACAGTCTCATTAGCAGATGTCCAATATACGTCCATGTTATTGATGTGTGTAATGAAGCATACGTCCATGTTATTGATGTGTGTAATGAAGCATACGTCCATGTTATTGATGTGTGTAATGAAGCATACGTCCATGTTATTGATGTGTGTAATGAAGCATACGTCCATGTTATTGATGTGTGTAATGAAGCATACGTCCATATTCCTATACTGTTGATGGCTGTATCATGCATTTCCAATTTGTATAGCCCCTTACTAGACCTAATCTTTTCATCTCTCTATCACGTTTCCATTCATAGGTTGTTCCCTATCCCATCACTCAACCCAGCAGCAGCACTCAACACAGCATCATTAGCGATCCTCTCAGCATTAGAGTAGTCACTGAAGGGTTTGCCGTTAGCCTGCCTCTAGCTGTGTGTCGTGTTGGGTAACACAGTATTAGCCGTTAGCCTGCCTCTAGCTGTGTGTCGTGTTGGGTAACACAGTGTTAGCCGTTAGCCTGCCTCTAGCTGTGTGTCGTGTTGGGTAACACAGTGTTAGCCGTTAGCCTGCCTCTAGCTGTGTGTCGTGTTGGGTAACACAGCGTTAGCCGTTAGCCTGCCTCTAACTGTGTGTCGTGTTGGGTAACACAATGTTATCTGCTAGTCTGCCTCTAGCTGTCTGTCGTATTGCGTAACACAGTGTTGTGTGTCGTGTTGTGTAACACAGTGTTAGCCACTAGCCTGCCTCTAGTTGTGTGTCGTATTGGGTAACACAGTGTTAGCCGTTAGCTTGCCTCTAGTTCTGTTGTGTTGGGTAACACAATGTTAGCTGCTAGTCTGCCTCTAGCTGTCTGTCGTATTGCGTAACACAGTGTTGTGTGTCGTGTTGTGTAACACAGTGTTAGCCACTAGCCTGCCTCTAGTTGTGTGTCGTATTGGGTAACACAGTGTTAGCCGTTAGCTTGCCTCTAGTTCTGT
>QNTS01001848.1:95355-105967 GCA_003317085.1 Hucho hucho
GAGATGTTGTTTCCTACCCTCACCACCTGGGGCCGGCCCGTCAGGAAGTCCAGGACCCAGTTGCACAGGGCTGGGTCGAGACCTAGGGTCTCGAGCTTAATGACGAGTTTGGAGGGTACTATGGTGTTAAATGCTGAGCTGTAGTCGATGAACAGCATTCTTACATAGGTATTCCTCTTGTCCAGATGGGTTAGGGCAGTGTGCAGTGTGATTGCGATTGCGTTGTCTGTGGACCTATTGGGACGGTAAGCAAATTGGAGTGGGTCTATGGTATCTGGTAGGATGGAGGTGATATGATCCTTGACTAGTCTCTCAAAGCACTTCATGATGACGGAAGTGAGTGCTACGGGGCGATAGTCATTTAGCTGAGTTACCTTAGCTTTCTTGGGAACAGGAACAATGGTGGCCCTCTTGAAGCATGTGGGAACAGCAGACTGGGATAAGGGTTGATTAAATATGTCCGTAAACACACCAGCCAGCTGGTCTGCGCATGCTCTGAGGACACGGCCAGGGATGCCATCTGGGCCGGCAGCCTTGCGAGGGTTAACACATTTAAATGTTTTACTCACGTTGGCTGCGGTGAAGGTGAGCCCGCAGGTTTTGGTAGCGGGCCGTGTCAGTGGCACTGTATTGTCCTCTTGTCTGGGAGCAGGACATCGTGGTCCGTGACGGGGCTGGTTTTCTTTTTGTAGTCCGTGATTGACTGTAGACCCTGCCACATTCCTCTCGTGTCTGAGCCATTGAATTGTGACTCTACTTTGTCTCTATACTGACGCTTTTCTTGTTTGATTGCCTTGCGGAGGGAATAGCAACACTGTTTGTATTCAGTCATGTTTCCGGTCGACTTACCCTGGTTAAAAGCAGTGGTTCTCGCTTTCAGTTTTGCGCGAAAGCTGCCATCAATCCACGGTTTCTGGTTATGGAAGGTTTTAATAGTTGCTATGGGTACAACATCACCGATGCATTTGCTAAAAAACTCGCTCAACGAATCAGCGTATACATCAATGTTGTTGTCTGATGCTGTCCGGAACATATCCCAGTCCACGTGCTCGAAGCAATCTTGAAGCGTGGAATCAGATTGGTCGGACCAGCGTTGAACAGACCTGAGCACGGGCGTTTCCTGTTTTAATTTCTGTCTGTAGGCTGGGAGCAACAAAATGGAGTCATGGTCAGACTTGCAGAAAGGAGGGCGGAGAATGGACTTGTATGCGTCACAGAAGTTGGAATAACAATGATCCAGGATTTTCCCGGCCGGGTCGCACATTCGATATGCTGATCAAATTTAGGGAGCCTTGTTTTCAGATTAGCCATGTTAATATCCCCAGCCACAATAAATGCAGCCTCAGGATATGTGGTTTCCAGTTTACATAGAGTCCAATGAATTTCTTTCAGTGCCGTCGATGTGTCAGCTTGAGGGGGGATATATGCGACTATGATTATAATCGAGGAGAATTCTCTTGGTAGATAATGCAGTCGGCATTTGATTGTAAGAAATTCTATGTCAGGTGAACAAAAGGACTTGAGTTCCTGTATGTTGTTATGATCACACCACGACTTGTTAATCATAACGCACACACCCCCACCCTTCTTCTTACCAGATAGATGTTTGTTTCTGTCGGCGCGATGTGTGGAGAAACCATGTGGCTGTACCGACTCTGATAACGTGTCCTGAGTGAGCCATGTTTCCGTGAAGCAAAGAACGTTGCAGTCGCTGATGTCTCTCTGGAAGGCAATCCTTGCTCGGATTTCATCTACCTTGTTGTCCAGAGACTGGACATTGGCAAGTAGTATACTCGGGAGCGGTGCGCGACGTGCCCGTCTACGGAGCCTGACCAGAACACCGCCCCGTCTACCCCTTCTCCTGCGCCGCCGTTGTTTTGGGTCGCCGGCTGGGATCCAGTCTATTGTCCTGGTTGATGGACCAAACAAAGGATCTGCTTCGGGAAAGTCGTATTCCTGGTCATAATGTTGGTAAGTTGACATTACAATAATTCCTTCCGGCTGTATGTAATAAAACGTAAGATTTCCCGGGGTAACAATGTAAGAAGTAATCCATAAAAAAACAAAATACTGCATAGCTTTCTGAGAACGTGACGCGAGGCTGCCATCTCTGTCCAGCGCCGACTGTTGGACTAATGATTACACCTACTATCAGCTAGATGCAGGCAAGAGGGTGCAAGTCGGTATTGAATGTCACTGTCTGTCACATCAAATGTGTCTCTCAACATGTGTGCACCTACGTTGTAAACTTTCATTCATAGGCTAGGTTGTAGCAACCTCATGATGGGTATAGGGAAAATCTACTATCATGTAGTAGCCTAAACCTATTGATGTTACATTGAGCTGGGTGAATGGAATATGAATGACAATCATCCAACATGCTGTAATAGAAACAAGGCCATGTTCATGAAAAACAATTGTCCTCCCTCATCTGAAACGGCACTGACCGCCACTGACTGACATAACTGACCCGACCCACCAGCACAGTCCATTATCTGTCACAGTGACCCATCCAAACATCTGATCTACGATCAGAATAACCATACATCCATTTAGAGTCATCAAAATGCAACATTGTTATAAATATTAAAACAGGGCTGTCATTGATGGGCTGTCAAAGTCCATGAGGAGAATAGGCAACAGCCTCCTATTCCAGCTAGTCTCTAGCCAATGCCTAGGCCCTATATAACAGTAGTGTCTCCTGTATAGACCTTGATAGCTAGTGGGATTCTGAGTGTGTATTCTACTTAGCTAACATATGGAATTGTTTTAGGATGGTCATGGATCATTTAGCTATTTAATTTTGAATTTCAAGACCAAAAATAAAAATGAAAAAAATATTTGATGAAATATAAAATTTGGCCTTTTCTACTATAGCCCATAGAAACGCATCGAATAGCGCATTCATGAATGGCAAAAAAGACAGTAAAAAAATAGATTATCATAGGGAATAAGGTTTTGAAGTGTCTGTTCTATATCTAGGAGATATAAGAAAGCTCAGGAAATATTTTTGGACACATATTTAACCCCTTATTTTTGTTGCCATAAAACTACCTCCATACTTCCATTCAGAGGAGACCTGTGGGGTTTGTGGGGGTCGTAGAGCAAAACGGAGAACATCCTCATGTTCGTGAGAGTCTCATCTTTCCATTGAGTGGTCATTAGTTTGTAGGCTGAACCATTCGGACGATACAGACGTTTTCATGAGAAGACCAATTTTCGGGATGTCTCATGGTCTGACAAACACTGCTGTTGCACAGCCACCTTCCACCGCAGATGTGGAAGGCCGACATAGGCAGATGTGGTGGATTGAGACGTATCCAATCCAAAACAGATATATCTAGCTTAAATTGATGGATTTTGATGGGGATTGTTTTATTGTGTGACTTAGATTGATGCAGGGGTGCATCAACAGACTCTTAAGGATTAAGACATTAGAGAGTGCCCACAATTTAAAGGCCGTACAATTAACATTCTACATAACGGCACAGCATTTCATAAACTTTACTGTGGGAAAGTTGATGTGTTGATGTGCTTCAGTTTTCTGCCAAATTACAGTTTGCTTTTCACATTTATATTTACAATTCCCTTATCCAAACGGATTACTCATTTACCTAGCTCTTATCGATAGCGCTTATCAAGTTGTAAATTACAGTGCTTGGAGAATGGAGAATGGAGAATGGTGTTGCTTTTTCCACTTGGAACCAGTAGGTTTGCCAGACCTTATTCATGGTTTCATCGCATGTAAAGGTGGTGGAATTATTAGGGAATTAGGTCAAGGTCAGAATACGACATATCTGTAGACACACCTCCACCACACCTTCATTTATTCCATCTCCACCCCAAACAAACAGCAGGTATAAAGCATGCTATTCTCATGCTTAAGTTCAAGGTCAGAATATGTATAGAGAGAAAAGTACATAAAAAGGAATTACATTCCATTTACGCACGCTTAACTTGGGTCTGAATGGTCCCATTAGAGAAAAGCTGTGAAATGGTAAGTTAAAAATAAAGAGAAGGGACAGCCAGAACTGTAGTCTAATATTTAGGAAAAATGTTAATGTGTGATGATTGTGAGGCGCTATACTACTATAATATAAACTCCTGCAGAATTAAGCATTTCTTCCAGTAAAATGATACACCAAATGTACATTATGACTCAGGAACAGGAGTGGAGAAATATAATTTCTTTCTTTCAGCATCTTGAGAGAATAAATGTGTGGGTAGGGACAGTCTGTAAAGGTGCTATTTTGATCAGCATCATAAAAGTGATAGTATTTCAACTACAGTACCAGTCAAAAGTTTGGACACACCTACTCATTCAAGGGTTTTTCTGAATTTTTGCTGTTTTCTACATTGTAGAATAACAGTGAATATATCAAAACTATGAAATAACACATATGGAATCATGTAGTAACCAAAAAAGTGTTAAACAAATCAAAGTATATTTTAGATTTTAGATTCTTCAAAGTAGCCACCCTTTGCGGTGATGACAGCTTTGCACACTCTTGGCATTATCTCAACCAGCTTCATGAGGAATGCTTTTCCAAATTCTTGAAGGAGTTCCCGCATATGATGAGCGAGCACTTGTTGGCTGCTTTTCCTTCACTCTGCGGTCCAACTCATCCCAAACCATCTCAATTGGGTTGAGGTCGGGTGATTGTGAAGGCCAGGTCATCTGATACAGCACTCCATCACTCTCCTTTTTGGTCAAATAGTCCTGTTGGGTAATTGTCCTGTTGAAAAACAAATGATAGTCCCACTAAGCTCAAACCAGATGGGATGGCGTAACACTGCAGAATGATGTGGTAGCCATGCTGGTCAAGTGTGCCTTGAATTCGAAATAAATCAGACAGTGTCACCAGTAAAGCACCCCCACACCATCACACCACCTCCATGCTTCACGGTGGGAACCACACATGCAGAGATCGTCCGTTCACCTACTCTGCATCTCACAAAGATACAACGGTTAGAACCAAAAATCTCAAATTTGGATCAAAGGACAGATTTCCACCGGTCTAATGTCCATTGCTTGTGTTTCTTGGCCCAAGCAAGTCTCTTCTTCTTATTGACGTCCTTTAGTAGTGGTTTCTTTGCAGTAATTTAACCATGAAGGCCTGATTCACGCAGTCTCCTCTGAACAGTTGATGTTGAGATGTGTCTGTTACTTAAACCATGTGAAGCATTTATTTGGGCTGCAGTTTCTGAGGCTGGTATATCTAATGAACGTAACCTCTGCAGCAGAGGTAACTCTGGGTCTTCCTTTCCTGTGGCGGTCCTCATAAAAGCCAGTTTCATCATAGCGCTTGATGGTTTTTGCGACTGCACTTGAAGACACTTTCAACGTTCTTGAAATTTTCCGTATTGACTGACCTTCATGTCTTAAAGTAATGATGGGTTGTCATTTCTCTTTGCTTATTTGAGCTGTTCTTGCCATAATATGGACTTGGTCTTTTACCAAAGAGGGCTATCTTCTGTATACCATCCATACCTTGTCATAATACAACTGATTGGCTCAAACATATTAAGAAGGTAAAGAAATTCCACAAATTAACTTTTAACAATGCACACCTGTTAATTAAAATGCATTCCAGGTGACTACCTCATGAAGCTATTTGAGAGAATGCCAAGCGTGTGCAAATCTGTCATCAAGGCAAAGGGTGGCTACTTTGAAGAATCTCAAATCTCAAATATATTTGATTTGTTTAACACTTTTTGGTTACTACATGATTAGATACGTGTAATTTCATAGTTTGATGTCTTCACTATTATTCTACAATGTAGAAAATAGCAAAAAGTTTGACTGGTACTGTACATAAAATATGTATTCAAGCCAAACTTAAATCTTATCAGAAACATGTTTGGTCGTTTTCACAGCTTTTAAATCCCTTAAAACCGGTCAAACTGATGTAATTTGGAAATTTTGTACAGAAAAAAATTTTTGGTTTTGCTATTGCATTTTCTACCCGGTCCTTAAACATTTTTGCTGTGTGAGAGAAACAGAGACGAACGAGAACTTTACCGATGTCAACTAGATTGAAGCATTCATTCTATCGATGTTTGACATATTTTCTGCTCAGCAAAGGTTTATTTAGTATTCTAGGGCAACACGTAATGACAGAAGAGAAGCTGCATGTATCTTATAGACAAGATGACTGACTAACAAATAGCCCACCAAAATGTTGGAAATTATAGGCATTTGTTTCTGCTTATCTAAACTAGGTAACAACAAAAAAATCCTGCAACCCCTGTCAAAAATGAGTTCCGGCATCTGACTCTACAGCGCATTTTCTATATTTGCAGGTTAGGGTCTCAGATTTTAAATGTATCACCTATAGTCAGGAGGTTGCGGATGGGAGATTAGCAATTGCGGGTAGGTGCTGGTGAACAAAAACAGCTGACCCGCTCACCACTACTACCTAGGCAAGGTTTGTCATTCAGTACTATCCCCTCGGTTCAGGAGAGCGTGTCCTTACACTAGACTAGACTACACCACACCAAGTTCCTCACGTGTTCATGCCTCGCCAAATGGCCCCCGAGGCACCATCCCACCTCTTGCACCAACATGGGCCTACCTAGTCAAGGTTGTTACACTATCATGAAACATCCAAATTGCCTGTGTATAGGATGTCAATATATCCAAACTAATATTAAACTGCAGTTTACACAAACAGAAACACAGTATAAGCCATACTGGTGCACATTCAAGTCAATGGCTGCTTATATACAATCATTTTATTGTTCCACTTATGATTACCATGTGTTTCTTAATAGACCAGACCTGATTTCCATGGAGCCCTGGCTGGGTTACGGTAGGTGTTTTGAGTGTTTTTCCCAATGTAGTGTGTAGATCAGGTATTCCCAAACTGGGGTGTGCATAATGCCGTCGGGGGTACGCCAAATAAAAATGTGATTCACATTTTATTTTTTAAATGTTTCACATTTTCAAGCATTCCATTTATATTTTCCAATGGGGCTATACATTTGGGTGAGTTTTTATTCTTGCCTGAGTAGCCTTGTTTCACTGACAAAAATAAAATTAAACCATCTAGTGTTAAGCGAAATAACAACACAGTGTCAAATACAAGTAATCTAGTCAAATAATTAACATCCAATCACATTAACCGTTACTCTCTCGCGGGAATTCCACTAACGGTCCGTATGTAGCCAAACGTAGCTGCTGCTCATTCCATTTGCTCGAAAATGTATAAATGGTTAAAAAAAGTAAGGCCCGCATCCATAGAGACACATACCAGCTCTACTGGTAGTACTGCTACTACCAGCAGTACTACACCTGCACCTGTCGACGACACAAGTTGTTCTGCTTCCACGAGCACATCCAATGCTAGCATCAGTAATTGTACATTTGTTGTTAGCCCAGCTAGCATGGACACTGACAGTGAGTCTGATGCAGCCAAAGAGCTACTGCCCCCTTACCCGGGAAAGCACCGAACAACAGACAGGGACGTTGGACCATCGAAGAGGCACAAATATGATGAGAACTACATTGATTTGGGGTTCACTTATATTGGGAGTAGTGCCTTTCCTCAGCCACAGTGTTATATGTGCAAAAGTACTATCTCACAACTCAATGAAACCTTCACTGTTGCGCAGACATTTAGAAACAAAACACAGGAGTTTTTTGAGTGAGAATTAAGACGACTTTCGAATAGTAAGACATGTATAAAAGGAACAGATACCATTAATAAGTAGGGCTAGAAGCGTCTTATATGGTGAGCTACCGAGTGGCTAGGACAGGCAAGCCCCATACTATTGTGGAGGACTTAATTCTTCCTGCTGCCGCGGATATGGCTGGGACAATGCTGGGGGAAAAGGCCCCAAAAACTATACAGACAATGTCTTCATCAAACAACAGTGTTTCACGACGCATCAGTGACATGGCAGGAGATGTTTTGAAACAATTATTGCTTCACATACAAGCCAGTGAATTATATGCGTTACAGCTGAATGAGTCAACAGACATGGCGGGCCTGGCACAGCTCCTGTTATATGTCCGTTACGTTTATGGGGGGTCAATTAAGGAAGACATCCTCTTCTGCAAACCACTGGAAACCATGACAAGAGGAGAGGATATTTTGTAAAGTACTGGACAGATTTGTGACATCAAATGGACTTTGGTGGTCAAGATGTGTCGGTATCTGTACTGATGGCGCAAAAGCCATGACAGGAAGACATAGTGGAGTGGTAACGCACGTGCAAGCAGTTGCTCCCGACGCCACTTGGGTACACTGCAGCATCCACCGAGAGGCTCTTGCTGCCAAGGGAATGCCTGACAGTTTGAAAGATGTTTTGGACACTACAGTGAAAATGGTTAACTTTGTTAAAGCAGGCCCCCTAAACTCTCGTGTATTTTATGCATTATGCAATGATATGGGCAGCGACCATGTAACGCTTTTACAACGTACAGAAGTGCGCTGGTTATCAAGGGGCAAAGTATTGACACTTTTTTTTTTTATTGAGAGACGAGCTTATAGTTTTCTTTACTGGCCATAATTTTCACTTGTCTGACCGCTTAAATGATGACGGGTTTCTCACGACTGGCCTATCTGGGTGATATTTTTTCTCGCCTGAATGATCTGAATCTAGGATTACAGGGCCTCTCCGTAACTATATGCAATGTGCGGGACCAAATTAAGGCTATGATTAAGAAGTTGGAGCGCCGTTCTGTCTGCATTAACAAGGACAACACACAGGTCTTTCCATCATTGTATGACTTTTTGTGTGCAAATGATCTCAAGGTTACGGACAATGTCAAACGGGATATAGCGAAGCACCTGAGTGAGCTGGGTGCGCAATTACGCAGGTACTTTCCCGAAACTGATGACACAAACAACTGGATTCGTTATCCCTTTCATGCCCTGCCTCCAGTCCCCTTACCGATATCTGAACAAGAGAGCCTCATCGAAATTGCAACAAGCGGTTCTGTGAAAATTTTATTTAATCAGAAGCCACTGCCAGATTTCTGGATAGGGATGCGCTCAGAGTTTCTTGCCTTGGAAAATTGCGCTGTTAAGACACTGATGCCTTTTGCAACCACGTACTTATGTGAGAGTGGATTCTCGGCCCTCACTAGCATGAAACGAAATACAGGCACAGACTGTGTGTGGAAAATGATTTAAGACTGAGACTCTCTCCAATACAACCCAACATTGCAAAGTTATGTGCATCCTTTCAAGCATACCCTTCTCATTAACCGGTGGTGAGTTATTCACAAGTTTATATGAACAAATAAGGTTTTATATGTAAGATGGTTAAATAAAGAGCAACATTGTTGATTATTATTATATTATTATTTGTGCCCTGGTCCTATAAGAGCTCTTTGTCACCTCCCACGAGCCAGGTTGTGACAAAAACTCACACTCATTCTTAGGTTTAATGAATGTATCGTATAGTGTGTGTGTGGCAGGCTTACAATGATGGCAAAAACAACATTTGAGAGTGCGCTGACCCTGGTGCTAGAGGGGGTACGCAGCTGGAGGTTGAATGTTTGAAGGGGTACGGGACTAAAAGTTTGGGAACCACTGGTGTAGATGATAAGTGTATTCCTCAGCGGACCTCTTTAAGAGATAGTGATGTTGGCTGGTGTACCAGTCCCTCAACACAACATTAGGAGATAGTGATGTTGGCTGGTGTACCAGTCCCTCAACACAACATTAGGAGATAGTGATGTTGGCCTGTGTACCAGTCCCTCAACACAACATTAGGAGATAGTGATGTTGGCCAGTGTACCAGTCCCTCAACACAACATCAGGAGATAGTGATGTGTACCAGTCCCTCACACACACCAATAGCAAGCATTTACGATCACACACACAGTCTTCCTTCCCCTTCTATCTCTAACTTACCCTCTTTTTTTGGATTGATACATGCATAACCTTTCCCCTTCTCATTCTTTCATCTTCCTTTCATCGTTCCATGTTTAGTGATGGATAGATCAGGGATAGAGGACAAAGGAGAAAGACAGGAACCAGAAATAGGCGGCTGAGACTGAAGAGCCAGGTCCTTTTAAACACACCAAAGACATCATCAAAGATATATCTTTACCATCAGCGGCTGCAGGGCCATTGATAATCAAGCGGCTAGTGAACCCTTTATTCTAGTAGTATAATCACACACACACCTCCCTCCCCACCTGTTCTATTGTAAAATACCTTGCTGAAGAGGTCCTTTGTAGAGTTCACAAAGAACAGATACCGGAGAGTAGATCAGCCTAGATAGGAACAGGAAGGATCAGGAGAGCTTTATCTACTTCATGTCGTTTTCTATTCAGTGTCCAGACCTGTCATGTCTCCTTGACACACAGACAGAATCAGAGGGTTCTTATACAGTATGTCTATTGAAGAAAGCTGTCTCGCAATACTTTGGTTTTCATCTGTTTTGTCTAATGGAGCTGCGTGTATCTTAGATTTAGATTCTTATAAGAGATGTCTCTCTACACTGTCTTAGACATAGACCTGTTAGCTGTCTCCTTACACTGTCTTAGACATAGGGCTGTTAGCTGTCTCCTTACACTGTCTTAGACATAGACCTGTTAGCTGTCTCCTTACACTGTCTTAGACATAGACCTGTTAGCTGTCTCCTTACACTGTCT
>QNTS01001848.1:107234-118538 GCA_003317085.1 Hucho hucho
TATTTTGGTTTCATCTGACCATATGACATTCTCCCAATCCTCATCTGGATCATCCAAATGCTCTCTAGCAAACTTCAGACGGGCCTGAACATGTACTGGCTTAAGCAGGGGGACACGTCTGGCACTGCAGGATTTGAGTCCCTGGCGGCGTAGTGTGTTACTGATGGTAGGCTTTGTTACTTTGGTCCCAGCTCTCTGCAGGTCATTCACTAGGTCCCCCCGTGTGGTTCTGGGATTTTTGCTCACCGTTCTTGTGATCATTTTGACCCCACGGGGTGAGATCTTGCGTGGAGCCCCAGATCGAGGAAGATTATCAGTGGTCTTGTATGTCTTCCATTTCCTAATAATTGCTCCCACAGTTGATTTCTTCAAACCAAGCTGCTTACCTATTGCAGATTCAGTCTTCCCAACCTGGTGCAGGTCTACAATTTTGTTTCTGGTGTCCTTTGACAGCTCTTTGGTCTTGGCCATAGTGGAGTTTGGAGTGTGACTGTTTGAGGTTGTGGACAGGTGTCTTTTATACTGATAACAAGTTCAAACAGGTGCCATTAATACAGGTAACGAGTGGAGGACAGAGGAGCCTCTTAAAGAAGAAGTTACAGGTCTGTGAGAGCCAGAAATCTTGCTTGTTTGTATGTGACCAAATACTTATTTTCCACCATAATTTGCAAATAAATTCATTAAAAATCCTACAATATGATTTTCTGGATTTTTTTTCCTCATTTTGTCTGTCATAGTTGAAGTGTACCTATGATGAAAATTACAGGCCTCTCTCATCTTTTTAAGTGAGAGAACCTGCACAATTGGTGGCTGACTAAATACTTTTTTGCCCCACTGTATCTACTTACACTGTCTTAGACATAGGGCTGTTAGCTGTCTCCTTACACTGTCTTAGACATAGGGCTGTTAGCTGTCTCCTTACACTGTCTTAGACATTGGACTGTTAGCTGTCTCCCTACACTGTCTTAGACATAGGGCTGTTAGCTGTCTCCCTACACTGTCTTAGACATAGGGCTGTTAGCTGTCTCCCTACACTGTCTTAGACATAGGCCTGCTAGCTGTCTCCTTACACTGTCTTAAACATAAGCCTGTTTGTTATCAGTCTCAGTCTTTACAAGGCTGTCAGTTAGACCCTGTTTAAGAAGCTTTGAGGGTTATCTATACTCTAATTAGATATAGAACAAGATACTCACAGGCTAACAGCTATCTGTGTGCGTGAGAAAGAGGGAGAGAGGGAAGGAGAGAGAGATGGGGGCAGAGAGGGAAGGAGATGGAGAGGGAGAGAACGAGAGGGAAGGAGAGAGAGTGGAGAAGAGAAAGAGAGAGGGGGATAGTTAGAGAGTGAAAGGGAGAGAGGGAGAAGAAAGTGAAGGAGAAAAAGAGAGGGAAAAGAGTGGGACAGAGAGAGAGAAAGGGGTAGAGATAGGGAGATTGTAAAATATGAGTGATTGGTGTGCTAGGGAGTCTCTGCCTCCTAAAGGATCTAATTGAATGTTAAAAAGCCCCTAAGGTCGATGTCCACGCCCCCACGGAGATAAAATTAGCATAATAAAAATCTGTAAAAATCTGTTGCATTGGATGCGTTTTAATCCACCGCACCCACTATGTCGCCCTTCCGCATCTGCAGTGAAAGTTGACAGAGCCAGATCTGTGTTTGTCAGACCACGAGACATCCTGAAATCGGTCTTCTCGTAAAATCGTCTGTAGCGTCCAAACGGTTTGGCCTACAAACTATTATGACCCCTCTATGGAAAGATGAGACTCACAAACACGATGGTGTTCTCCGACCTTCAAAAGTGTCAAGAGACTCATCTAAAGTCTGCTGAATTCTGTCCGAACCATTCGGGCTACCTACCAAAATTCTAGTAACTTTCCCCAAATTCCCAGATTTAAAAAAAATCCTGGTTGAAGGTTTTCCAGGACTCATACAACCGGGATTTATGGAAACCTAGGAAATGTACTAGAATTTTGCAACCCTACCAGCAAGTCACATTATGCTAGCTTGCAAAGTGATGTGTAATTCTTATTAAAATCCAGCCAGAGTTAGGAAATCCAACAGATAACGTGTATTCACCCACAACCTGCATTCATAATGACTGCCAGGGTTGGGAAAAGTGTGAGGAGACGAGCTAAGCCATTTAAACTAGAACAACCATTTCATTAACGGGACAAAAAAATCTATCAAAATGATTGGATTAGTTAAAAAAAAATGTATGTTATTTATTTTTGCGTAGCATAATATTAATCAATAAATCCCTCAATGTACATGCAAAAACACAGATAACAATTCCAAAACATCAACCTGCAGTAGAGCATGCTGGGAAAAAGTGAATTTGTTATCATAACTTCAAAAAATGTAGTTATGACTTCTCATTTAGTTTTGAGTCGTACCACATAGACATTTTAAGTAATAATTACTTTTCATTGACTTTGAGTTCAACTTACTAAAAGTATTTGAGTTAAAAAATTCCTTTGGGCTTACGGTGTAGGCTACAGCTTCATATAGACACCAGATAATAGCTCCATCATTGTGTTTGATGGCTTTCTATGTACATTCACATCCACGCTGATTAACAGACCGCCGCTAAAACCCCTGACAGGATTATTAAGATAGGGAGCAGAAGTATGCGCTCCACTCCTCCCACAGACACATGCGATGTGTTGTATCGCAAAGCCCTGTTCAATCTGAGCATCAGGCTAGCCATGGGCACGTGAGTGAGTGAGTAAGTGAGCGAGCGAGCGTGCGTGCGTGTGTGTGTGTGTGTGTGCTGGTGAGTGCCACTGTCGGTACTATAAATACAGAGTGTTGATAACAGGTGTTAACGCCTCACATCCCTTGGGTGAGGAGAAGGGGGGTGGGGGGGAAGCGGGAATGATGAAGGGATGAGATAGAAAGGAAGAGGAGGGGAACGTGGGAAAGTGAGGGATAAATTAGGGACAAGGGGAGGGACAAAGTGAAAATAAAGGAGAGACAGTGTGGAAAGGGGGAGGCACAGTCGAAACTGTAGCAATCAGGCTACTTCAACGATTACAGAACCTGAAGTAATCTGATGATCGATCATCTCTCTACACTTTAACCATCGTGCTCAACGCCTCTATCTGTACTCGTTACTGTGAAACACTGTACACATCATCATGGTAGAATGTGTCTGCATTGATCTGTGTAGGGATGACTGAGTGATGTATAGATCATTCTCAGCATTGCTCTGCTCTGTCTAATTCGCTGCTTGTGTTTCCCAGCAGAGCAACTCTTTCCCAGCTGTTATCGGATAATGGTCGATGGAGAGGAGGTAGAAGACATATTTCTTGTTCTGATCTCTGCCCTATGCTGTATGTTTAGACAGAACTCACACATTTAACTATAGACTGGTGTTAAACTGCATGTCTGTAGAGGTGTTGTGGTGTTGCATTGCTGTCTGAAGTGGTTTGAGTTGGTACCCTACACAACAGGGGGTATTAAAATCTTACCCTATGAGGTCCGGATGACTGCAGTTTTTATGTTCTACCTGGTAATTAATGGCACCCACCTGGTGTCCCAGGTCTAAATCAGACCCTGATTAGAGTGGAAGAATTTACAAAAGCAGTGGAACGGGCTTCGAGGTCCAGATTAGAATTTGAGGGCTCCCCCTCTCCGTCATTAGACATCCCCAGTTTACTAAACCATGGGTCCTGGCAACCATCATTACGCGCACCTGCTCCACATGATGAGGCACACCTGGACTCCATTTCCTCACTCATTACCTCCCCTATATCTGGCACTCACTTAGGTTTATTCCCCAGGCAGTATTGATGTTGTTTCATGTCTGTACGCTATGCTTGTTCCTTGTATTGGTCCATGTTTACTGTATTATTAAACTCACCACCTGCACTTGCTTCCCAACTCCCAGCATCTACGTTAAGTAAATATTGCATCAGCAAATGGAAGCAACAGGGATACCTACTTCCTCAACACCACGACCAGCTGGCACAACTGAGGACGGCTATGGAAGAGGGTCTTCGCATTCTTCAACGTCTCGAACATAGCCGACCCAGAGAGCCAGCACACCAGTCCATTCAGCAGTCCGCCCAGGTCAGCAATGCCCGTTTGTCCCTCCCGGATGAATATGACGGAACCACTTCTAAATGCCGTGGCTTCCTACTCCAGTGCTCCCTCTATTTTGCGCACCAGATGGGAGCCCCCACCACTGAGAGGTCCCAAGTTTCCATGGTTATTTCTCTGCTGACTGGGCGGGCGTTGGAGTGGGCTACGGCCATCTGGGAGAGAGGAGGAGCTGGATTCGTATGAGGGGTTTTATGGCTCTGTTCAGAGGTGCCTTTGAACATCCACCAGAGGGCAGAAAGGGGGGTGAGCGCCTATTCCAACTACAGCAGGATGACCAGACTGCTGCCGAGGACGAGCTCACCTTCCGGACTGTAGTAGTAGTCCAGCGAATGGATTGAGCCGGCACGCCGTACGCTATTCAGAAGAGGACTGCGCAAGGAGGTACAGACGGAACTGGCATGTCGAGACGACAACCCCTCCTTGGATGCACTCATTGCGATGGCCATCCATTTAGATAACCTACTTTGGGAGAGTCAGTTCCCTCATTGCTTCTCTCCCTCCCTCAGTGACCACTCTGAATCAGAGCCTGAATCCATGGAGGTAGGGGTCACATGCCTCTCCTTGGTTGAACGACGTAGACGGAAACAGCTGGGGCTCTGTCCCTATAGTGGTCAAGGAGGGCACCAGATTGAGCAGTGTCCGGTACGTCCACACTCGGGATACACGAGAACAGAGGGACGGTCACGTGATCTTCCACCTCCTGGGACAGTGTCGATCACACTAGCTGGCTGTCCCTCATGTACTGTTTCTACAGTGCTAGTGGATTCCGGTGCCGCAGGGAACTTTATTGACCAGACCCTTGCCTCCTCTCTGAACATCACCTCATACCCGCTCTCCTCTCCGTTTCCGGTTCAAGCCCTGGATAATCGACACACATCACCAATCACCATTACCGTAGAGTCCACTCGTCAGGAAAACATTCCTTTCTTCATAATTAGTGCTCCAGCTCACAAGATCATCCTCTGCCTCCTATGGCTCCATCGCCCCACCATCTCATGGTCGAGGATGAAAATCACGGACTGGGCACCCGAATGCCGGAGGACCTGCCTTCCCTCTCCAGTCCTAGCCCCTGTGGTCTGGAATGTAGATGCAGACATTCGCCAGGCTCTGGAGAGGGAGCCCGTACCCACTACCTGTCCTTCTGAACGCATCTACGTTTCCATGGGGAGAAGGGATAGGCTGTTGACCTGGGCTCACACATCCCTCACCACTGGACACTTATACTATTCACTCCATCTCTGAGAAATACTTGTGGCCACTTTGGCACAGGACATGGCTCACTATATCAACTCATGCTCAGTATGTGCCCAAACAAAATCACCCTGGCACGCTCTAGCAGGGAAGCTCCTTCCCGTGCCTTAGCGTCCCTGGTCTCATCTGTCCATTGACTTTGTTACCGATCTCCCCTCCTCTGACGGTTTCACCACCCTTCTGGTGGTTGTTGACAGATATTCAAAATCATGCCGGTTTATTCCTCTCTCTGGTCTCCCTACCGCTCTCCAGGTCGCTGAGGCACTATTCCAGCAGGTCTTCCGGCACTATGGCCTTCCATAGGACATCGTCTTTGACCGTGGCCCACAATTCACGTCATGGGTAAGGAAGGCTTTCATGGAGAAACTGGGGGTCGCAGTCAGCCTCACTTCTGGGTACCGGCCTCAGTCCAACGTGTAGATGGAGAGGATGAACCAGCAGCTGGGGAGGTTCCTAAGGAGTCACTCCTCCACCGGGCTTACTCCCTTCCTAGTGTGTCCTTGGTTATCGGCCGGCCCTGGCTCCGTGGACTCCGAGCCAGACCGAAGCCCCTGTGGTGGACGAATTATTCTGGCGCGCAGAGGAGGTTTGGAGTGATGCTCATGTGAGGCTCCAGCATGCCGTCCGTCACCAGAAGGAGCAGGCGGATTGATACCATAGTGAGGCGCACGTGTTCCATCCTGGTGATTTCGTCTGGCTCTCCACCAGGAACCTCCCACTCTGCCACCAGCTGACCCAGCACACCAGTCCATTCAGCAGTCCGCCCAGGTCAGCGATGCCCATTTCTCCCTCCCAACAATATTACGGAACACCTTCTTAATGCCGTGGCTTCCTACTTCAGTGGTCCCTCTATTTTGCGCACCAGTTTGGAGCCCCCACCACTGAGAGGTCCAAGGTTGCCATGGTTATTTATCTGCTGACTGGGCGGGAGAGAGGAGGAGCTGGATTCATATGAGGGGTTCATGGCTCTGTTCAGAGGTGCCTTCGATCATCCACCAGAGGGCAGAGAGGGGGATGAGCACCTATTCCAACTATGGCAGGATGACCAGATTGCTGCCAAGGATGCGCTCACCTTCCGGACTGTAGCAGCATTCAGCGGATGGATTGAGCCGACACTTCGTACGCTATTCAGACTGCGCGAGGACTGCGCAAGGAAGTCCAGACGGAACTGGCATGTCGAGATGACAACCTCTCCTTGGACGCACTCATCACGATGGCCATCCATCTAGATAACATACTTTGGGAGAGTCGGTACCCTCATCGCTTCTCTCCCTCCCTCAGTGACCACTCTGTATCAGAGCCTGAACCCATGGAAGTAGGAGTCACGAGCCTCCCCGCAGCTGAACAACTCTGAGCGTCTACGTTACAGCTATACAGATGTAGTATCTTAATTTGAGCTAGTTTGCTTCAGCAGAAAATTTTAATTGTTATTATTATGTGGATTATAATTCATTAACATTTTTGTAGGTGTTGATACATTTTTTGTAATATTTCTTCTGAAATGTCAAAATGAAATGTAGAAACTCTAGAAGGCTTTTTAAAACTAAAATACACTACAAGTTTACATTTCCTGCTATGCAGAAATATTCTCAGGAACAAAAGAGTGATCAAATTAAGATCCTACATCTGTAGGCAATTTGTCTCACCTTATGGAGATGGGTTTTAGTGGGCTACTACAGTACTACAGTGTGTGTGGAAGGCTATGGTTACTTGTGGCAGTTTCAGTGGTGTAAAGTACTTGAGTAAAAGTTCTTTAAAGTACTACTTAAGTAGTTTTTTGTGGTGTCTGTACTTTACTTACTATTTCAATTTTTTTTACAACATTTACTTCACTACATTCCTGAAGAAAATAATATGCTTTTAACTCCATACATTTTCCCGGACACCCTTTTACTTTGATACTTAAGTATATTTTAGCAATTACATTTACTTTTGATACTTAAGTATATTTAAAACCAGATACTTTTACTCAAGTAGAATTTTACTGGGTGACTTTTACTTGAGTCATTTTCTATTAAGGTATCTTTAGTCAAGTATGACAATTTGGTACTTTATTCACCACAGGGCAGTTTGAGTATAGGTACAGCATTATGTGCCATCTTACCTTGTGAGGTATGACGACGGCAGATCCTCCGCTGATGCCAATGATGGGTAGAGCTGTCTGAGTCGACAGGAAGTCCAGGATCTGAGCCACTTCTGCCACCTTGGAGACAACACATGCTTTAATTAGGTCCCGTCAGAGACATACACACAGCACTTAACACATAGAGGATGTTACCACCTCATCTGCCGTCTCATACAGTGGGGCAAAAAAGTATTTAGTCAGCCACCAATTGTGCAAGTTNTCACCACAGGGCAGTTTGAGTATAGGTACAGCATTATGTGCCATCTTACCTTGTGAGGTATGACGACGGCAGATCCTCCGCTGATGCCAATGATGGGTAGAGCTGTCTGAGTCGACAGGAAGTCCAGGATCTGAGCCACTTCTGCCACCTTGGAGACAACACATGCTTTAATTAGGTCCCGTCAGAGACATACACACAGCACTTAACACATAGAGGATGTTACCACCTCATCTGCCGTCTCATATCTATCCCGTTTATCTATCTCATATATCTATCTCCAAAGAAGGTCAGTATCTGAGCTAACCTTCCACCTTGGTTATCATGATTGATTAATTGATTGATTGATTGACAGACCTGAGGTCCAGCTCCTGATCCTACATCGTCCTCGAACACAACTCCATGCAGTTTCTCTGTCGCCATGGTTTGACAGAGATGCGTCAGCAGGGCGCGAGGGTTGGTGTCGTTAACCAGAACCGTGACCGGGTTCACCTCTGAGAAGAAGAGCAAGAAGAAGAACCGCAAAGTGTACATAGTAAAGATCACATAAGGATTAGCGTAAAGAACATACAAACTGGTAAATGTTTATACCTAGGGGAAGATCAGCGAAGTTCTCTCTGCTCAAACGACCCCTGACCTCGTTCTGGTAAGCAGAGCCACTGAACATTACTGCTACATTAATAGAAGGATGGAGGATGAGAGGACGGGAGAGGAGGGGAGGAAGGGGTGAGAGGAAGAGGAGGAAGAGGAGGAGGAAAGGAGGAGGCTGTCCTGGAAGAAGACCCATTATTGCCTGGAGAGGAGGAAGAGGAGGAGAGAAAGATATAAGGAGAGGAAGAGGAAGTGAGGGTGGGACAGAGGGGTCGAAGAGGGGGTTGGAGAGGGAGAGGAAGTGAGGGTGGGACAGAGGGGTCAAAGGGAGGAGGAAGAGGTGTTTGGAGAGGGAGAGGAAGTGAGGGTGGGAAAGGGGGGAGAGGGGATTGGAGAGGGAGAGGACGTGAGGGTGGGACAGAGGGGTCAAAGAGAGGGGGAAGAGGGGATTGGAGAGGGAGAGGAAGTGAGGGTGGGACAGAGGGGTCAAAGAGAGGGGAAAGAGGGGGTTGGAAAGCAAGAAAATAAGAACACTAGTCAGACATGCAAGCAGCTTCAGTCTCGTGACAATAATAATACCACATAATCAGTGCATTTGTTTAAGCATGTTCTCTCTCTCCATTCTAGTTCATTACACACACACACACCACTGACAGTCTGCTAGCTGGTGTGGTACAGCTAGACCTGACAGGTGTAAAACTGTCCTGTTCTCTGGTGTGTGTGTGTGTGTGTGTGTGTGTGTGTGTGCATGCGTATGTGTAATCCTCTGTAATCCCTTTCTCTGTGTCATGACTGTGATCCCCTCTTCATCTTCACACCCTCCTGCGTCGATGACACACAAACACACACACACTGCTGTGTGCACAGTTGCTTGACACCAGTACCTGACCTATATCAGACATTAACACTAATCTAGCCCTGCTCTACACAGCCAGGTCACCCGTGAAACAAGTTAGTATTCAACATCTAGTGATAGAAAGTTAAGATTTTTGTTTTAAGCCTACCCCAAATCTTAACCCTTACCTTAATCATTCAGAATTAATGACTAACCTTAACCATTCAGAGTTAATGCCTAACCTTAACCATTCAGAGTTAATGCCTAACCATAACCATTCAGAGTTAATGCCTAACCTTAACCATTCAGAGTTAATGCCTAACCTTAAGATTTTGGAGTTAAAGCCTAAACTTACCCTTAAAAACTTGTAAATTTGACATTTGAGAAACATGGATGAACGTCTAATTCTGACAGGAGACTGTGAAAGCTTGTTGGTTCTACAAAATGTAATCTGGAAACGCACTCAAAGTCAGTACGTACACTCACACACACTCACTCTCAGTACACACACACACACTGACTCCCTCCCTCAAACTCCTGCCAGGTCACTCAAGATTGACTTTGAAATAGGACATCCATCCAGGTACTGAGGACAATGGGAGATGCCTTTAAAACCCACCACTAGGGGGCAAAGGTGAGCGCTATTACCATCAAGTAGGCTTGGGTTTTGCTAGAGCGTTGTGGACGGGGATGGCGTCAGCATGCTTCAGTTCGGCTGTGGGTCAGCAGAAGTTGGCTAGCCAAACCGAATGAGCCATCTACGGCCATCTACGGCCAAACAATATCACCCCGGGGCAGTAGAGGGCGATCAGCTGGCAATAGCCATCTACGGCCAAACAATAACACCCCGGGGCAGTAGAGGGCGATCAGCTGGCAATAGCCATCTACGGCCAAACAATATCACCCCGGGGCAGTAGAGGGCGATCAGCTAGCAATAGCCATCTACGGCCAAACAAGGAATTGACTACACACCCAAACAAGGAAGACACGCGTGGAAGAGTAAAATAGTGTACACATAGAGACACTTGACTGGCGGGAAAATGTAATTTGTGCATATTGCCCGGGATCTACTATATGTGAAGTGCATAGAAACACATATAATAGGCCAGTTACGGAGACAGAGAAGCCGAGAGAGCTATGGTGGTGTTTCAAGAGAGTTCTTTTGGGTCCAAACTGCTACAAATATTTACCACCGCCAGCTGGATTTACCACTGCCAGCTGACCTGCCAGGTACCACAACGCCAGGTCCATTTCCTGCGAGTGCAGTTTTCCCCCTACATGAGAATCCTATGCGCCCTTATCCAGGTACTGTATGTTGATAGAATCAATGTAACTTTTTCTGTTTCTAATTTCCCTTGTTATTGCATACATGTATGGCACCTCTATATGATAAGTGCCATTTTATCAAGGCTTTTGGAATATGGTTCCTGAAAAATTGTTTGTTTTTATTTACCAAATATATATATATATATATATATCTGACATTCTGTTGTTACCTCTCATTCACAGGTGTCCATGTCAATGAACCTGGGCGTACCTGTAACTACCACCACTTTCGTTGTCAGAGAGTCAGACAATGCATTGGGCATCATGGCTGCAAGGATGAGGACTGTTGATGGATGCACATACTCAGTTCTTTGTGTGCACTGTGAACCAATAAAGTTTTACTATTTTTAATAAAATGAAACTTGATTCTGGGACGTCTCGGTGCAGTAATTTAGATTGAACTGCACCACAAGTAAAGCCGACAGAGTCTGTGGCACACAGCTCTTCTCCACGTTGTCAACACATGATGTTCAAATAGAATGCATTGAAACACCTTGTGTTGAGATGAAGAAATGCCCACTGAGTTTTTTTCAGCACACAAATAAACCTTTATTCTTGCTTCTGAAAGTAAACCACAATACAAAAGTGTCTGCTGAGAACAGACGTGTAAACAAGTGTCTATGGAGTAAAATGTGTCAGAGTAGTTACACATCTTTCAGAATAGAAATATTTCAGAACAATAAAGCAGTGTCTTATGAGCAGACATGTAAATAACAAAAGTGTCTTTGGAATAAAAGAAAAGGCCATGTCCTCTACTTGAAGTCGTGCAGCTGGTGATCAAATTCCTCCCAGAGTTTGGGCGAGTTCATCCAGGAAATCAACTATAGGTTCCAGGACCCTGTGGAGACGATGAGGAG
>QNTS01001848.1:131463-142320 GCA_003317085.1 Hucho hucho
GGGCTTGGGCAGGTTGCTGCGGGGGGTGCAGAGCTGTTGGCCGGGGTAGGGGTAGCCAGGTGGAAAGCATGGCTGGCCGTAGAAAAAGGCTTATTGAAATTCTCGATAATCATAGATTTATCGGTGGTGACAGTGTTTCCTAGCCTCAGTGCAGTAGGCAGCTGGGAGGAGGTGCTCTTATTCTCCATGGACTTTACAGTGTCCCAAAACGTTTTGGAATTAGTGCTACAGGATGCAAATTTCTGTTTGATAAAGCTGAAAAGTTGCATATCGCGGTGGATTTTCGATGCTAATACAGTACGCCACAGTTTTTGTGCTGGTCAAGGGCAGTCACGGCAGGAATGAACCAGGGGCTATATCTGTTCGTAGTTTTTTTTTTTATTAATGGGGCATGCTTATTTAAGATGGTGAGGAAAGCACTTTTAAAGAACAACCAGTCATCCTCTACTGACGGGATGAGGTCAATATCCCTCCAGGATACCCAGGCCAGGTCGATTAGAAAGGCCTGCTCGCTGAAGTATTTTAGGAAGCGTTTGACCGCGGGGTGGTCATTTGACTGCGGACCCATTACGGATGCAGGGAATGAGGCAGTGATCGCTGAGATCCTGGTTGAAGACAGCAGAGGTGTATTTGGAGGGCAAGTTGGTCAGGATGATATCTATGAGGGTGCCCATGTTTACGGATTTAGGGTTGTACCTGGTAGGGTCCTTGATAATTTGTGTGAGATTTAGGGCATCTAGCTTAGATTGTAGGACGGCAGTTAAGCATATCCCAGTTTAGGTCACTTAACAGTACGAACTCCGAAGATAGAAGATAGGGGCAATCAATTCACATATGGTGTCCAGGGCACAGCTGGGGGCTGAGGGGGGACTATAACAAGCGGCAACAGTGAGAGACTTATTTCTGGAAAAGTGGATTTTTTAAGTAGAAGCTCGAACTGTTTGGGCACAAACCTGGATAGTAAGACAGAACTCTGCAGGCTATCTCTGCAGTAGACTGCAACTCCGCCCCCTTTGGCAGTTCTATCTTGACGGAAAATTTTGTAGTCGGGGAGCGAGATTTCAGAATTTTTGGTGGCCTTCCTAAGCCAGGATTCAGACAAGGCTAGGACATCAGGGTTGGCGGAGTGTGCTAAAGCAGTCAATAAAACACACTTAGGGAGGAGGCTTCTGATGTTAACATGCATGAAACCAAGGCTTTTACAGTTACAGAAGTCAGCAAATGAGAGCGCCTGGGGAATAGGTGTAGAACTGGAGGATACAGGGCCTGGGTTAACCTCTGCATCACCAGAGGAACAGAGGAGGAGTAGGATAAGGGTACGGCTAAAGGCTATAAGAACTGGTCATCTAGTGCGTTGGGAACAGAGAATAAAATGAGCAGATTTCTGGGCGTGGTAGAATAGATTCAGGGCATAATGTACAGACAAGGGTATGGTAGGATGTAAGTACAGTGGAGATAACCCTAGGCATTGAGTGACGATGAGAGAGGTTGCGTCTCTGGGGGCACCAGTTAAGCCAGGTGAGGTCAGTACATGCATGGGAGGTGGGACAAAAGTGCTATCTAAGGCATGTTGAGCAGGACTGGGTGCTCTACAGTGAAATAAAACAATAATAACTAACCGAAACAGCAGTAGACAAGGCATATTAACATTAGATATAGGCATAAAGCAATCACAGGTGTTGGTCGGGAGAGCTAAGACAACAACGGGTAAATGGCGATGAATGGGCAGAGAGGGTCAGTTAGGTACACACAGGACCTGAGTTCGAGGCTGGGGCCGACAGATAAACAAAATGAGCTACAGTGTTAGTGAACAGACCAACAGGCATCAGCTGTGTAGCCGAGTGATCATAGGGTCCAATGAGCAGTAATAGGTGAGTCAGGGAGCCATTTGGTTGTCGCTACTACGCTATGCGAGCGGGAGACACAGCGTTCAGAAAGCTAGCGGGCCAGGGCTAGCAGATGGGTCTTTGGCAACATCGCAACGGAAAAGCCTGTTGAAACCACATCGGACGATTACATCGGCAGACCAGTCGTGATGGATCGGTGGTGCTCCATGTCCAGGCCAACAGAGGTGTTGTAGCCCAAGAATTAGCTGGTATTCTCCGTCGGCTGGCTGGGAGATGGGCCTAGCAAACTGGTGCTTGCCTCGGGACAGAGGCGTTAGCCAACAGTAGCCACTCGGTTGCAGCTAGCTAGCTGCGATGATCCGGTCTAATGGACCAGAGCTTGCGGCAGGAATCCGGTGATGTGGTGGAGAAAAGCAGTCCGATATGTTCTGGGTTGATATCACGGTGTGCAGACTGGCAGGTAATTGTCAGAGCTAAAGCTGGCTAGTGTCCGAGCTAAAGGTGAAGACCGCTAGCAGTGGCAAACAATGACTAGTAGCTAGTAGCTAGTTTGCTGGATAGCTTCTGATGGAGGCAGATCCGTACCACATTGGGTGAGGTGGGTTGCAGGAAAGTATGTTTAGTTCGTAGATGGAAAGTGAGATTAAAACATATTCTAAAAAAACTAAAGACTATTTACAGACTAATTAACACGGGACAAGACAAACACACATCCGACTGCTTTCACTGCCAGTCTTTTTTTTTAATTGCGAGTTTTGGCATTATTTTTCCGTGAAGGGCGGGGTTTAGAGGGAGGCGTAGAGTCTCCATTGGTCCGCTAGTTTTGGAGTGACGGTTCGGCTTAACCCAATCAATGATTTGATGTGTCACTGGCTCTGACCCTTCTAACTACCTAGGTAAACATATGAATTACCTGTTGCACAATGTTCGGCGCAAGTGTTGGTAACTGGTTCGCCATGTTCAGAACATGCGGGCACAGGGGGGAAAATTTGGCGCGTAGTAGTGTCGTCAGACCGTCTACTTAAGTAGGCAATAGAAAAAAAGCCTGTCTATTATGTTCATTAATTGGGTTAAGATGAACGGTCACTCCAAAACTAGCGGACCAATGGAGACTCATTGTCTACGCCTTCCTCTAAACCCGCCCTTCACAGAAAAATAATAACCAAGGTGGTTCAGGGGGCTATACGGTAGCCTGATGACTGAGACCTGGGAGCATATCCATAAAAGCGTCTCAGAGTAGAAAATTGGTGGTAAGTGCTGAGAATAGAGACATTTTACTCTTATGGGTCAAATAAAAGCTATGCATGAAGCCTCTTTAGTCATAAGAGCCACAGCTAGTCTACAGATATTTAGGAGACCTCATGAGCTGCCCTAACCCTTTAAAGAGTTACCAGCAGGTATCTTGGTAATAGAAAATTGCAGTGAGTCAGTGGTTCCTGCAACACATGCAGTTGCTTTGGAGTTGTTGAAAGAATGTTTTGATATTTCTATATGATCAACCTCTACTTAATCTATACCTACATGTAACAGTACCTATACATAATCTAGACCTACATGTAACAGTATCTATACATAATCTATACCTACATGTAACAGTATCTATACATAATCTAGACCTACATGCAACAGTATCTCTTGTGTTTTGACAATGATTTCACATGAGGCCTATATCAGATGATATGCTTAAATACTTAGAATCACTAGTCTATTAAATAATCACATATATTTATTTTGATAGTTTAATTAGCCTACATCATGTTATTTCAGGTTATCCCTTTGTTAAGGGACCACAATATCACATAGTAAAAGAATATATGGCTAAATTGGGTATGGTTTTAAGAATTGGGTAATTGAAGGCATCTGGTCTCCATGGTAACTTTGATTGTGTTTGATGAAAATTATAGCCCTTTCAAACGTTATCGGTAAGTGATTTCATGCCTACTGTGCCAAAGCGACTTAGAGTTGTTAAACGGGAGTGACGAGAGTGTTGATTTAACGGTAATATTATCAATATGCCTATCATATTATTTCGAAGTATCAGAATTTTTTAAAAACAGGGTTATGCTTGCCAACATATTAGGCAAGATTTAAGAGTAGGCTTAGACAAAGTGATCGTTTCAGGCAAAATTATATTATGCCTGGGCTTTAGCTCAGCGACCTTTCACAGTGTTGTGGTGCGTTCAAACCCTGTTGGTCACAACAGCCTAGAACAATCAATAAAAAACACAGACTGTGGGAGAAAAGACGGCACATTGGTAATCTCTGCCAAGCACTCAACTGAAAGCCATCTGGTAAGAACAATAATCTCATCATAAAAATATCCCATTTTAAAACCAATTACGTTAGAGTACTATTTTAACTGATGTCCATTCACACACACTTATGCTCATTCACACCCAAACACACTTATGCTCATTATCTCTCACACGCACACGCACACACGCACATACACACACACACTCATGCACATTCACACACTCACACACACATACACACACACATACATTCATGCAAGTTTACAGAACACACACAAACACACATAGACATACACACACACATACAGACAGATTGATAGTGGATCTGTAGAGCTGTGTTAAAATAAGATTTCCATCGTCATGGAGATTCTGTCCAGATGGCGGAAGGCTCAGTAATGAGGGATAAAGACTAATTCTCACTGGGACCTCAGGTACACACACACACACACACACATTACTTGGGTCACACACACCTCACAGCACCACTGCCACGCTGCAGCACAGCCCAATGGTCCTTCTCAACAGTTATTCATATCTTCTAACCATGTCACCATTATTATACAGTGATGCCCCAGTTCAACAGCCGTATCGTTTACTAGCAGGAAGACTGACAGACAGACCCTCCAGGAAGCACAGGAATAAACTATAGCCTATGAGGTGAGCAGCAGTAACAACTATTTCATATGCCAAAGAAATCTATTCATGTTTCACACATCAGAATACTATAGGATATATTATTCTAACCAGCGCTCACAGTCTCACGTCACAATTACATGTTCATCGGTTTCTCAAACGTCACATTTCAGTTGTTCCAAACGTCAAATTTCTAAGTGTTTAAGGTTAAGTTTAGGCATTAACCTTGAATAGTTCAGGTTAGGGTTAAGGTTAGGCATGAACTCAGAATGTTTAGGGTTAATGTTTGTTTATATTGCTGGATTCAAAAATGCAACCTTTGGCACCAGAGGCAGGTGCTTACGCCCATCCACCATCCCCATCCACCGTCCCCTTCCACCGTCACCATCCACCATCCACCATCCACCATCCACCGTCACCATCCACCGTCCCCATCCACCGTCCCCATCCGCCGTCCCCTTCCGCCGTCCCCATCCGCCGTCCCCTTCCGCCGTCCCCATCCGCCGTCCCCTTCCGCCGTCCCCATCCGCCGTCCTCATCCACCGTCCCCTTCCACCGTCCCCATCCACCGTCCCCTTCCACCGTCCCCATCCACCGTCCCCATCCACCGTCCCCTTCCACCGTCCCTTTCCACCATCCCTTTCCACCGTACCTACTTGAAGGTAACAGGTTGTGATGTACACCAGTATGGAACCACTCAAAGCTCTGCTAGTTGTTTCCCTGTTAAACTCTCATCACTACCTACGTATACCACCCAATCTGCTACAACACCTGCTAGGTACACACACACATACACACACACACGCACACACACACACACACACACTTCAGAGAACACACACACTTCAGAGCACACACACACAGAGATACACACAGACATACACAATGCAGAGCACACACACACACTTCAGAAAAGTTGTAATTGTGATAGTAATAAACAGTTAAACAGCCTGACAGGTATTTTAGCAATCTCAGAATACAACGGCACCCCGTGGCGTAACTGCAGAAAGAACTACGCCATGACTTGCCATTTTATTAGGGCATGTAAGTTTAGGGATAGGTTTAAACTTAAGTTTAGGCATTCATTCCCAAAAGGTGAAGATTAGAATTAGCTTTAGGGATAGGTTTAAACTTAAGTTTAGGCATTCATTCCCGAAAGGTGAAGATTAGAATTAGCTTTAGGGATAAGTTTAAACTTAAGTTTAGTCATTCATTCCGAAAGGTGAAGATTAGAATTAGGTTTAGGGATAGGTTTAAACTTAAGTTCAGGCATTCATTCCAAAAGGTGAAGATTAGAATTAAGTTTAGGGATAGGTTTAAACTTAAGTTTAGGCATTAATTCCAAGTGGTTAAGGTTTAAAAAGAATAATAATACAAACGAGTGCCTAGCACTGATTGAACACGCGACCCTCGGAGTCCATCCACCATCCCCATCCACAAAGCTGCCAGCCTACTACATGGTAACAGGCGCTCACGTTGCCCCTAGCGGACAACATAGCTTCCATTTTGCCAGTTCCAAACGCAATCTGGTACCGGCAGAATCGGCACCTCCTGCCGTATTCCATAAGAGAATGGGCTGTATATTAGAATTGGCATGGCCATTCATCACCTTGTAACCGTGGGATACGCTACCATCGCTAATAGAGATGCATTAGACCTGCCCTACGCAATCATAACCACACACACACAGACACCCATTAGACCTTCCGTACACAGCTGTAATGGGACAGAAACACACACACACACAGAGAGAGAGAGAGAGAGAACCCCAGACACCCATTAGACCTTCCGTACACAGCTGTAATGGGACAGAAACACACACACAGACACAGAGAGAGAGAGAGAGAGAGAGAGAACCCCAGACACCCATTAGACCTTCCGTACACAGCTGTAATGGGACAGAAACACACACACACAGACACAGAGAGAGAGAGAGAACCCCAGACACCCATTAGACCTTCCGTACACAGCTGTAATGGGACAGAAACACACACACACACACAGAGAGAGAGAGAGAGAGAACCCCAGACACCCAACATTTTAAGCTCCACCAACACCTTTTCAAAATTACCAAAATCATATTAAGGTGTAATTTATACAACAACATTTGACTGTTAGCTGTCTTGCACTGTCAGCAACAGGGATCTCTCTCTCCTCTCTCTCTCTCCCTCCTTTCTTTCTCTCTCTCTCTCTCTCTCTCCCTCCTTTCTCTCTCTCTCTCTCTCTATCAACCTCTTTCTCTCTCATAGGGACCAGCTTTTTGACAGAAACAGTAATTCATTGACCCACATCTTTCACACACACTTAGATTGTGTATTACCTGTGCCAACTGTCTTCATTCAACCTCAGCTTCTGCTGTTTCATCTTTCTCTGTCTCCCTCTTTCTTCTTTTCCAGTTTCGCTCTCTCTCTCTCTCTCTCTCTCTCTCTCTCTCTCTCTCTCTCTTTCTCTCTGTCTCGCTTTCTCTCTTTCTCGCTCTCTCTCTTTCTCTCTGTCTCGCTTGCTGTCTCTCTCTCTCTCTTACTCTCTCTCTCTCTCGCTCGCTCTTTCTCTCTCTCTTTCTCTTTGTCTCACTCTCTCTCTCTCGCTCGCTGTCTCTCTCTCTCCTACGCTTTCTCTCTCGCTTTCTCTTTCTCTCTCTATCGCTCGCTCTCTCTTTCTCTCCTTTCGCCTGTCTCTCACTTCCCTCTATCCTCTCTCAGCACCTGTAGGGGTGTGTGTTCAAACTGTGTGTGTATGAAAGTTTGTGTGAGGTAGTGGAATTTCAATGGGAGAGTGGCAGCATATGGACAGTGTGAGTGTGTAGTGTGTGAAGCAGAACAATAGCTGGCGTTAATGAGTGGGACTGAGGTGGGGACAGTGAAAATGAGAGGGGAGGGGGGATGACAGAGAGAGGAGCAAAGCTGTTCACACACTCCTCTTTCTGACAGGAGTGATTCGCTGGGGAGAGGTGTGAGACAGAGGCAGCCATCTGTGTGTGTGTGTGTGTGTGTGTGTGTGTGTGTGTGTGTGTGTGTATGAACCTGCTGTTTAGCTCTCTATCAGTCTGCCTGTCTCCCTCGCTCCCTGCTTGTCTGCAGAGGAGAGAACAGAGTGATGATGAGAAGTCCACCCAGCGGAGGAGAGAAAACAGGGTGAAAAGGTTTTTAAAGAGTAAGAACATAGTGCAGAAACCCCACCATGGCCATAACCTCTCTATTGCTCTCTCTCGTTTTTTACCTCTTCCTCTGTCTCTTTCTCTCTAGGAATGATATCCAGGTCCTCCCCATGGGAATCAATTGTTATTCAGTTAATCAGATAAAAAATACAAGTTTCTGTCCTTTTTCCACCTGATGTTTTCCTACACTCCTAGTTAGTTCTCCCAGTGTTGTACTCTCCAGTCCCCGGGGAGTGTCGTCAATATTCCGGTGTGTTCTCCTTGTTGTCCTCCCTCTGTAAAGTGCAGACAGTATTCCCATGTGTTTGTATCTCCGGAGTGTGTGGAGTATGTTCTTGTGTTAGTGTGTCTCCCTGTGCTGAATATTCCTTGTGTTCTCTTTGTGGAGCGTGCAGAGTATTCCGGTCTGTGTCCCTCAGGTCCGATGAGTCCAGAGGAGTTCCCATATGGAAGAGCTGCAGATGTCTCTGGGACTGAAAGACGGACAGATGGACAGACGGTGGTCTGGCTTGTCGGAGCTGTATATAGCGGCAGGTCCTCTCCTGTTGCTCTGACTCACACAGTCACCGATTTTTCCTGGAGTTTTCCGGCTGGCTCCGCTCATCTGCCGAGCAGTTTAATCCTGCTTTCCTCTCTCTCTCTCTCTCTCTCTCTCTCTCTCTCTCTCTCTCTCTCTACTTTTTTTCTATCTCTTCCCATCACAGGAGGGGCTGTGAGTCCTCATCATAGTGGTGTAAGGATCTTTTTAACATCTAGAAATCTATCCCTCCCCACTCCCCCTTTCTCTCTATCTTTCTGTCTGCACACCAAAAAAGAATGGTTGTAAATAGCACCAGATAGGAGTTATTTGGCTTGGTACCATAGCGGAACAATTTTTTATGCTTTATAGAGAACCATACTCATGAGGTTCTAAATGGAACCTGTATGGAGAATGGTCACATGAATAACTTTTCTCAATCTAAAAGGTTCTTTGTAGAACCATACAGTTTTTTTAAATTCTAGTCAGCCATATTATGTTGTTTAAATTCCATAGGAGTTATTATTGTGTTAATTAACAAGCTGAATCTAGTGAGCTACCGCTGGAACAGCTGGGGGTCCCTGAAAAGGGAAATGAGACTGATTTAGTCAACTGTTCTCAATTGACACAAGGGCATACATGAGTCTTTCACAAGCCACCGTCACTGGATATAGTCATATACAATTTGTAATAACACAACACATTAGATAAACTGGAATAAACTGGTTGCACAAAAGCGCTGTGCACAAACCACGCTCCGAAATATTCTAATGAGCCTTCTCCCCTACATTGTAATTATCACTAAAAGAGCAAAGAACCATTGAAGAGCTCAAAGGGTTCTTTGAGTCATTATGGTTCCACTTAGAACCATCAGCCTTCCCAAAGAAGACTTGAGGATTTTTTTGTGTGTGTCTCATTCTCTCGCTTGCTCCCGTTGCTCTCCTCTCACCCTCCTCTCTCCCTGTCGCTCCCTCCCTCTCACACCCCCATCTCTCTCTCTCTCCTTCTCTCTCTCTTTCTCTCCCTGTTGCTCCCTCCCTCTCACACCCCCATCTCTCTCTCTCTCCTTCTCTCACCCTCCTCTCTCCCTGTCGCTCCCTCCCTCTCACACCCGCATCTCTCTCTCTCTCTCCCACCCCGCCTCTCTGCTTCTCTCCATTACCCCCCTCCCCTCTTTCCTAAACAGTGAAGACGTAGAGATCAGAGAGTCGGATAGGAGGCTGAGACATCGTGACTCAAGCAGATAAAGCATCCACCTAACTAACAGATATATTTGACAGTGATTACCAGTGTTGCCATCCTAAAACACATAGACTCACTTATCCCTCTTTATGAGGCTCTGGAGTAACTGATGTGTATTTTTAAACAAGCGAGTTGACACGTCTCAATGTTTGTGTGTGTGAGCGTGCGTGCATGCAACATCCTCAGAATGCCTCTCATCTCTCCTCTCGCACTTCTACTACCGACAATAAAGCACCCTCCCCCTCTCCCTTCCTCCTCTCTCTTCCCTCTGCCCCTCTCTCTCTTTGCATCTTTCACTCATTCTAGCAGGCAGGCGTTTTCACACGTTTAAGCTCTCCTGTCTTCCCAGGTTACGGTCTGATGTCAGTTTCCCTTCTCAGTCTTTTTGTCGTTTTAACCCTCCGCTAAAAATACAACAACGCTACTCTAAAATAGATCAGTGTGACATCGGGAGATGCCTTAAAAACCAGCCACTAGGGGCAACGGAGAGCACTATACCATCAAGTAGTCTTTCGGCTTGTTAGGGCTTTGCGGACAGGGATGGCATATGGGCGTGAGCACCGAGGGTTGCATGTTACCAGTGCTAGGCACTAAACTTAACCATAGAAATTTGACGTTTACCCCCCCCCCTCAGATCTTGTTGATTATATACAGGATGCAGCTCATGAGTTGAAGAGTACAGTAGGTAGAGGATCCATTAACTCCCAACCCACATTAAGAGACAGTGTTAGCCAGATGAGTTGAAGGGACCCCTTGTCCCCAGGCCAGGAGGCCAATCCCCCCCCCCTCTCTGATTGAGGCAGAAAGAGCCTTAGCAAAACTGTTCATCCAGCTGTTTGCGGAGCGTGCGTGCGTGCGGTGGCTATTGGTTTGTGTACACAGGTGTCAGATGGCTGCTGTTTGGTGAATAAACAGTTGTCGAGTGTATGATAGTGGGGATGAATACTGAGAGAGAGAGAGAGAGAGAGATTGTTGACAACCCTGTACTGAACAAGACTCAGTACAAAGGGAGAGCCATGGGGCATGGACATGGAGACAGAATTATCCCACTGAACTAAAGCCTGAATAAATGATAGCTGTGGGGGACTATAATGAATATTCTCCTTGCTTCAGGTCCTGAGCTACAGGCAGTTAGATTTGGGTATGTCATTTTAGGCGAAGATTGAAAAAGAGGGTTGGATCCTTAAGAGGATAATTATTAAATTA